>PVHP010003078.1:0-82029 GCA_004024765.1 Zapus hudsonius | reverse complement strand
TACCACCCTGAACACGCACAATCTCGTTTTTCTCCTTGCAAATAAATAAAAATATTAATAAATATCTTTCATTTATGCATTTATTCATCATGTTTAGTTACGACCCTATGTCCCAGGTATTGTGCTGTACTTCGGTGGAGATAATATGAGCAGCAGAAAGGAAAATCTGGAGTTTCAATATCACTTAAGGAGGCTACTAATGTTAACCAAATTATCAAAGTCAGGTAGTGTTCACTATGTGCTCATATTGTATAAAACAGCTTAAATTGTTTTCCTAGCTAATTTTCACAATAGACTTGTGAGGGAAATACTATTGTACTGTCTCCAGATTATCCATGTGGTGATTCACAACAGTGTTGCTATAGCAACGGGATGGGCTGGTGAAATCAGATCCCTGCCCCCACACAAGTTTCCCATCACCCAGCAACAAAATGACACATCAGAGTGAGGTTTTGTTCAAGAGTACTAAGAAGCCGATCTAGTTCAGCCGTAGCAAGCTGATAAAGCTCTGTGCCCTTAACCACTTTGTGACATCTCTTCTTGAACAGCTGCTTAGAGAATGCAAATCATGAGGAAGCTATGAACGAAGGAACTGCTCTCTGAAACCATGTAAACCAAGAAGTCTGACCTAGAAGAAGTTGACCTAGGGTCAGAGTTGGCCTTGGCTTGTCTTTGGAGGGAGCCTTCAGAGCTGATCATGAAGCACTAGCTCAGGTATTTTGGGGACAGCTTCTGCTAAGCCACCTCCTAAGTCCATTATCAGTGTTGTAGAGAGCAATAGCTAAGTACTAATAGTTCTCGTCCTTCGGAGGCACACGCCTCCTCCCCAGGTCCCCCATTCTAGAACTTCATAAAGGAGCTGTAAGTATATACATTTTTTCCAATATTGTCTTTTTTAAAATAAAAAAAAAATTTTAATGTGTGAGAGAGAAAGAGGCAGATAGAGGGAATAATTGTACCAGGGCCTCCAGCCACTGTAAACCAACTCCAGGCACACACCACCTGTGCATCTGGCTTTATGTGGTACTGGGGACTTGAACTTGGGTCCTGCTTTGCAGGTAAACACATTAACCACTAAGCCATTTCTCTAGCCCATTTATTTATTTATTTGTTTGCTTGTTTGGCTGTCTGTTTATTTTGAGGCAAGGTCTTACTTTAGCCTAGGCTGACCTGGAACTCTTTCTGTAGTCCCAGGCTGGCCTCAAACTCATAGGGATCCCCTTACCTCTGCCTCCTGAGTGCTGGGATTAAATGCCTAGCTTGTTCCTATAATTTATACTGACGAAAGGACTGAGGTGAGGAAGGGGGAGCTTTTCTTTTCCTGAGGTGTTGAGATCAAACCTAGGGCTTGGTGCATGCCAGGCAAGCTGTGTACCTCTCAGCTATACCTGGGCCCCAAGGTGAGGTTTTACCTGCTGAATGACATCCTGTGCAGTGCTGACACGGGGGGCTTTGATGACGGTTCGAGGTTGCTCTGGAGAGACATCATGCACTTGGACAAAGAAACTCTCTTCCTCTGAGCTCAAGATCACCTCTTTGTCATCTTGGACAATGCTTTTTTCCTCCAGGTTCTACATTAAAAAGAAAAAAAGTATGAGTCAATGGGAAAGTGATTCAGAAGGCAGGAAAATCAAGCAAAACTCTGAGCTATATTGTGGTAATGTGGAAACCTGTTCGTTTTGCATTTCATACATTAGTTAACATATCATACACTAAACAAAAAGATAGAGCTGCCTTCTGAAGGGAAGAAAGTGTTGATTTCTGCTGATGTTGATAGACTCATAAGGTCTGGCCCAGGCCAGTTTATCTGCTCCTGTTGTGTGTGTATGTGTTTGCATGTTCCATTGTGTGCATGAGCACATGTGTACAAACATGCATGTGGAGGCCTAAGGGCAACTTTGGGTGGTGGTCCTGCATGCCACCTTTTTTGAGTCAGGGTCTCTTTCTGGCCTATTAGTCAGCAATTAGGCTAGACTGGCTGGCCAGTGAGTTCCAGGGATCTCTTGTTTCCACCTCCCTAGCCCTGGGATTACAAGTACACACCATTACCCTTAGCCTTTTATTAAAAAAAAAATTATATATTTGTAAGCAGAGAGATAGAGGAGAGAGGGAGGGTGGAGAGAATGGGCATGCCAGGGCCTCCAGCTACTGCTGCAAACAAACTCCATATGTGTGTACCACTGTGCATACGGTTTTACATGGATACTGGGGAATCAAATCTGGGTCGTTAGGCTTTGCAGGCAAGCACCTTAAACTTTGAGCCATCTTTCCAGTCCTACCCTTAGCTTTTTTATGTGGGTCCTGGGTGTGGAATTCAGGTCCTCATGCTTGAAAGGCAAACACTTTACTGACTGAGCTATCTCCTTAGACCCCCAAGTTAATGGATTTTTTTTTTTTTTTGAGGTTGGGACCCACTCTAGCCCATGTTGATTAGAAACTCACTCTGTAGCCCCAGGCTGGCTGGCCTCAAACTCACTGTGATCCTCCTACCTCAGCGTCCCAAGTGCTGTGAATAAAGGTGTGCGCCACCACACCTGGCCCCACATTGTGGATTTTGCGAGTCCAAATTAACTATACATTTTAGAAAAAGATACTACTTTGCAATTATCACGTGCTAAATAAGAGAACAGTAAGTTGTATTTAAGAGAAACCAATTCCTACATACATACACCTTTCAGCATCTAAGAAATACTAGACATATGAAATAGGAAATTAACTGTTCAGCCTGAACAAAGCCAACAGTTTTCACTAAACAATAGCTGGAGGTAAGCAACATTGCAATGAATACTGATAGAATTTCCAATAATTTTGAGAATTATATTTTGGCAAGTTGGCACTCAGTAAAATCCACTCTTAAAAATATTTATTTATTTGCAAACAGAAAGAGATAGAAGAGAGACAGAGAGAATGGGTTGCCAGGGTCTCCAGCCACTGCTAAAAAAAAAAAGAAATCACTCCAGATACATGCACCACTTTGTGCATCTGGCTTTATGCAGGTACTGGGGAATTGAACCCTGGTCATTTTGGCTGTGTAGGCAAGCGCCTTAACTGCTGAGCCATCTCTCCAGCCCAGTAAAAACCATTCTTTTTTCTCTCTCCATATATATAAATATTATTTAAAGTTTTCAAACTGTACAAAATATAACAATAAAAAGGCAAACTTCACCCATTCTCATCTTTTTTTCTCATCTCATTCTCAGAAACAAAGCAACCTGAAAATACAATCTCACTGATGTGAGGTCACATATCCTTCTACACATCTGCCATGACTACACAAATGTATTTTCCTATATGTGAGAAAATATACAAAACAAAATCCTGAAGTTACATGAATATGGGTGCAATTTTTCACATGGTTTCTATCCATTTTGTAGCCTCCTCCATTGTCAAATGATAGAAGCTTAAAGTTATTTTCTATAAGAGGAGAGGATGGGGAGGAGAGAGAGAAGGGAAGGAAATGGTGATCCTGTCAGGTGTGAAGACTTAGAAAATTCTCCCGTTCTCAACATTCTTCTAGCCTATATTCCACAGACTAGGCTACTGAAATTGATGCTAATTTATCAAAGAATACAAGATTTGCTATCACTGCTGTGGAAGGTCTATCTAATTACATGACCCAGAATTGATACTAAAGTCAAAATGAAAAACTGCCACCAGATGGTGCCAAACCAGGACCAGAAAGGACTGGTTCCTGGAGGCTGGAGCAGCCAGCCAGGCCAGCCCAAGTTCTTGAATAACCAACCCTGCAATCATAGCCCTACAATTTGCAAGAGTGCAGAGTTGGACCCCTATGGTGGTTTGAATGAAAAATGACTCAAGTGTTCGAATACACAGTGGTACATGTGTCTGAAGTTTGTAATGACAGGAAGACCTGCTATGCCCATTCTCTGCCTTTGTCTCTCTCTCTCAAATAAATATTTAAAAAATAAATAGCCAGGCATGTTGGCTTGTTTTTTCTAAGAATTTTCTAAGTCTTCATACATCTTTAATCCCAGCACTTGGGAGACTGAGGTAGGAGGATTGCTGTGGGTTTGAGGTCAGCCTGGGACTACAGAACGCGAGACCCTACATTGAAATATAAATAAATAATGATGGAGTCAGAACAGAAAGAAAAATCAATCTTAATGCTTCAATCTGTGTTCTTTCTGCCATCCTGTGCTGCCCAGGCAAGAACTGTGTTAGTCTTTGTGGATTATCCACACCAGAATGGAGGGGGCAGTGAGCAGGAGAGGAAGAGAGATGGCCAGGCTGGTGAGGGTCCCAATGGGACTTCATTACATGGGCAGAAGGACTGGCCAGCTTCCAGATGCCTGTGGGCAATTTGAATGTATATGACAATAGGCCATAAAGACCTTAGGAATAGATGTCTAATAAAACCTGTTGGAAGAGAGGCATTTTTGAAGAAAAGGGGGAACAAATTAGAAAGGAATTCTAATAAACTATTTGTGATGAGCAGACTACAATATGTTCTTTTCTATAAGCCTCTGTGGGGAAGAGATTTTAAATAACTGAACTAGATCTCAAAAGGAAACAATGCATATTTAGTGATTTAAGTTTACCTGGTGCATAGTGGTACCTTACAAATCTTTATTGACCAAGGATGAAGCTTAGTGCTAGATCAAGTACTTAGCATGCACAGGACCCACAGGGTGCGATGTTTCAATCTCTAGCACCCCTCTACTACTGAGTGAATAAGTAACTTCAGTAATTATGATAGTTGATAGGCTTAGACTACAAATATTTCTATTTATTTCATACTGTGAAACTATTAAGCTTTGTAAGCAGTTTGTCCATGTAGTATATTAAAAGTTCCCAATTTCAGGAGCTGGAGAGATGGCTCAGCAGTTAAAGGTACTTGGTTGCTTGCAAAGCCTGATGGCCCAGTTTGATTCCCCAGTGCCCACATAAAGCCAAATGAATAGTGGCCCATGAGTCTGGAGTTCATTTGCAAGAGGCCCTGGCATGCCTATTCTCTCTCTCTCCCTCCTTCCAAATGAATAAAAAATATTTTCTAAAAAGTTCCCCGATTTCTATCAGTGCCCCTTTGTCTCTCCTGCCTGCCTATTACACTGTCGTCTCCTGGCCTGAGGCTGGCAGGGACCACACCTTCCTAGTCAATGTGTCCTCCCCAGCTTCGAGCCTGGGACTCTCAATTTCCTTGTGTGGAGTTTGCACTGCTCATGAGGTCATCAAAATAGTGTGATTATGCAATTTACAGCTTGAATTTTTTACTTATTCACTGACACTGTCATTTAAAGGATACATTTATTTTTATTTATTTATTTTTGGATTTTCAAGGTAGGGTCTAGCTCTAGCCCAGGCTGACCTGGAATTCACTATGTAGTCTCAGGGTGGCCTCAAACTCACAGTGATCCTCCTACCTCTGCCTCCCGAATGCTGGGACTAAAGGTGTGATTAAGCATGCCTGGCTTATTCCAGTAATTTATATCGACGAAAGGACTGAGGTGAGGAAGGGATTAAAGATATACACCACCATGCCTGGCTGACAAGTCTAGTTCTTTGCTTAAATTGTGTCCTTTGGGCTGAGGCAAGATTAGGGAAGGAAGGTGGTGGCTGTGGGTACCAGAAGAGATGCTGGAATTCTATCAAGCTTGTAGGCTGTGTTCATAGTGAACAAAGCAAAAAAGTAAGGTATGGTGGGGAAAACTCTGTCTTTCCCAGCATGCACTAGTGGTGGACATTCTACCAGTCATGCTTATTACAGGCCATAGTGAGCTGGCCAAGGGCACAGAGCAGGCCTGGTCCATAATAGGTGCTTAATAAATATGTTTTTAATTAACTTTCATTATTTGACTTGTTATCAGGCCTGATTGTATACATTAGAACAATGGCTTTAGACGTCATTTTTTAAAAATGGCAGTAGGAAAGGCAGGGCTTATTCAGAAAAGAAGTGTTCCATAAATGCTGAATTGAAGCCGATAAATTCGGAGTCACTATGGAAGTTGTCTGTCTTTTTTCATGAGATGACCATGGGGACATCCATACACTTAACACAGAGTTTTACTAATTCTGAGCAAGCCTGAGAAGATCAATCTTTGTGTGTATGGAGTTGTGGAATATTTTGAATATAGTGCTTTTTTGTTATAAGCACAAAATCTTTTACAGGCTGGTTATTCTGAAATGCTTGGGACCAGATATATTTCATATTTTTGAGTCTTTGGATTTTGGAATATTGGCACAGACTTTACAAGCTGAATATCCCTCCCTAGCTAAGCTAAAGCTTATCAGGCACCAGCAAGAAGGCAATCAACCTCCATATAGAGAAAACCCACAGTTCTTCTCTACAGTGTGGTAGCCCCCTTATCTGTGGTTTCAGAACTGTGCTCTGAAAATGTTAAATGGAAAATGACACATAAATAACTTCTTAGTTTTAAACTGTGTGAGTGAGCACTATAGTAGAAGATTTTGTTGTCCTATTCCATTCTGTTTGTGACATGAACCCTTCCTTGGTCCAACATATCCATGAATGGACTATCTGCCCATTTGTCACTTGGCTGTTTTGGTGATTAGATCAACTGTCACAAAGTTTGTAGAGTAGAGGTTCTTTCTGAGAGTTTAAACATCCCCTTGGGGGGGGGGGGATAAACTATCACCGGTGGCACATAAGATGGCCCTCACAGCAATGTGTTTTCAGGCATACAAATAAAATACTGGTTCACAGCTGATCATATGCATAGGAATCCTTTAAGTTATTAAGTTATTGCTCCCCCCCTTTTTTGTTTTTTTGAGGTAGGGTCTCGTTCTAGCTCAGGCTATGTAGTCTCAGGCTTGCCTTGAATTCACTGCAATCCTACCTCAAAAGGCATGTACCACCATGCCCAGATCACTCCCATTGTTTTATAAAGGATTTTTTAGACTGAATTTCTATAACCTTCTGAATATATGCTGAGAAATCAAACCATTTCTCCACAGTTATTTAGGAAGAATAACGTAAACCAAGTTGGAAGTACAAGTCATTTAGGATTTGAGAGTGACAATCAATGGCAAGGTGATTGATCATATACTGAGCCGTCACTGTGCTGTGCCCAGGATGTACTTACTTCCTCTTGGGATTTCAAGACAATCCTGCCTACATATCCTTCTTCAGGAAACCAGCTGCTTAAAATCTGCATGACTTCCTCTTCTGGACCCACAGCTCTCTGGAACGGTTGTTTCCTGCACTCGTTCTTTTCTTTAGATATAAAGTACTTTTCTTCCATCAAAAAGTAGTCTGTGGTGACAAGTTTGGTATCTTGCTCAATTGTCAGAATCTAAAGAAAAAGCAAAGGCAGCATGAGACACACCTCTGAAGGGTGACACAATATTTATTTTTGAAAGCAAGGCCATATTCACGATTCTAAGATGGCATGATGTGCAATGCATAATGAAACTTCCGCAAAGTTGTACAGTTCTTCTGGAAAGACCTAAGAATTCTCATATGCCTCCCCCCACAAAAAAAGATTGTTTATGTCCACTCTGGCCAAGGGCATAATGTATCCCTAATCCCCAGATAGCACAACTATTTAGGAAGTCCTACTGAATTATGCCATCAACTTAGCTCTTTGCATTCTCACAAGAAAGGACAGAGAGCAAAGAAGCCAGTCCAGCTATTGCTATCAGCCTCTCTCTCACATTGGGAATGACTGTCTTCTCATGGAAGGCTCAAAGGCTAGATTCTCATCTGATCTAAGTTGCTGGTATAAGTGGTTTGATTTAGCTGTCTCCCATAAACTTAGGTGTTCTGAATGCTTGATCCCCAGCTGGTGGCAATTTGGGAATTGGAACCTTGTTGGAGGTATATTGTTGGGGTCGGGCTTATGGGTGTTATAGCCAGCTTCCCCTTGTTAGTGATTGGCACACTCTCCTGCTGTTGTTGTCCACCTGATGTTGGCCAGGAGGTGATGTCCAGTCTGCTCATGCCATCATTTTCCCTGCCATCATGGAGCTTCCCCTTGAGTCTGTAAGTAAAAAAACAAAAAAAACAAAAAAAAAAAAAAACCTCTTTTCTTCCACAAGCTGCTATTGGTTGGATGCTTTGTGCCAGCATTGTGAAGCTGACTGCAACAGCTCAGAATTCTTTCAGCAGAGTTCTTTCTGTTGGCCACTGACCCTGTACAGTCAGAATGTAATAGCTGAGACAGGGCTCTGGATGCAACTAGACTTGGGCCTGAGATTTTCTTTTAAGACTTAGCCAGAGTTGGGTATATAGCCCAGTGGTAGAGTGCTTACGTAGCAAGCACAGAGCTGTGATGACTTACTCTTTGTAGTGTTGGACAAGATATTTAACCTCTGGGAGACATGGTCTCCCCACCTGTAAAACGGCAATTCTCACAGTAATAATCTCTTTGTTTTGTTTTGATGACTGAGACATTTAGCACAGCATGGGAACATCATGAGAACTTAGTGATTAGTAACCATCCCTCACTCCTGCTGTACAGATTTCTGATAAAAGGTCAGACACAGTGAAGAAATCCCCTTTCATGTGCCTTCATGTGAGAAGCAGCCTGGTGATGAGGGACAGTTGTCACCACTTGGCTTGTATTAAGAAAACAATTCCAGGGCCTAGACAATGATGATATGGACATAGTTAACGTTTTCTTACTTGGAGGACTTACTTGCAGTAAATTATGGAGGTCTGGAGAGATGCCTCAGTGGTTAAAAGCATTTGTTGCAAAACCCAACGGCCTGGGTATGATTCCCCAGAACCCACTAAAGCCAGATGCACAAAGTGGTGCATGTGTCTGGAGTTTGTTTGCAATGGCTGAGGCCCTGGTGTGTCCATTATCATTCTGTCTCTCTTTCTCTCTCTCCACTTGCAAGTTAATAGATAAAAATATTTTTAAAATATGGAGTGCTGCTGGAGAGATGGCTCAGAGGTTAAGGCACTTGCCTCCAGTGCCTAAGGCCCTGGGTTCAATTCCCCAGGACCCACATAAGCCAGACCCACTAGGTGGTGGCCCTGGTGTGTGTTCTCTCTCTCTCTCTCTCTCTCTCTCTCTCTCTCTGCTTGAAAAAAATGAATAAATAAAATATTTTTGAGCCGGGCGTGGTGGCGCACGCCTTTAATCCCAGCACTCGGGAGGCAGAGGTAGGAGGATCACCATGAGTTCAAGGCCACCCTGAGACTATGTAGTGACTTCCAGGTCAGCCTGGACTAGAGTGAGACCCTACCTCAAAAAACAAAACAAAACAAAAATATGGAGTGCTTTTTTTTTTTTTGTTTGTTTTGTTTTTCAAAGTAGAGTCTCACTCTAGCCCAGGCTGACCTGGAAGTCACTATATAGTCTCAGGGTGGCCTTGAATTCATGGCAATCCTCCTACCTGTGACTCCTGAGTGCTGGGGTTAAAGGCACATGCCACAACACCTGGCTTATTTTTTTTGTTTGTTTTTAACTTATTTGTTAATAATTAGATACATTGTATGAGCAAGTGTTGTGATGGTACCCCCATTTCCCTCCTCCCTGTCCCTAACCCGCTGGGGGCCCTACTCAGTGGGATTGCTGGATCAGACCATGGGGTAGGGAGTTATGAATTGTACAAGAAGAAGCCAGTGTTTTCTTTGTGTGTTGTTATTGTTGAGAGAGGTGCAATGTTTCTGGATATTCTCCCCCACCATGGCTCCTTTTTTTTTTTTTCAATTTTTAAAAAATATTTTATTAAAAAAATATTTTATTTGGGCTGAAGAGATGGCTCAGCAGATAAGGCACTAGCTCCCAATGCCTAAGGCCCTGGATTCAATTCCCCAGTACCCACATAAGCCAGATGTACAAGGAGGCAACCCTGGCTTTCTCTTTCTCTCTGCTTGAAAATGATAAATAAAATATTTAAAAAAATTTTATTTATTAATTTGTAAGTAGATGGAGAGAGAGAGAGAGAGAGAGAGAGAGAGAGAGAGAGAGAGAGAGAGAGAGAGAACAAGTGAGTGTATAGGCGTACCAGGGCCTGTAGCCACAGCAAACAATCTCTAGATTCTAGATGCATGGGCCACTCTGTGCATCTGGCTTATGTGGGTCCTGGGGAATTGAACTCAGGTCCCCACAGTTGGTCCCCTCTGGAGGCAACTACCTTTAAAGCTGAGCCATCTCTCCAGCCCGTTTTTTTTTTTTTTTTTTTTTTATGGAAGGCCCATGGGAAGTTTTACTTATTTTACAAAACCACAGTAGTCCTTTGTGATTTTGGACACTAAGTTTATGAACTGACTGATTAAAAAATAAGATAAACAATAATCAGAATAAAAACAAACCAAAAAACTGGTAGTAAGCTTCTGTTTGATGATCTATGAAATGTGACACCTAATCAGTTTTCTGTGATAATACTGCATAGAGCTGAACACAGAGATGTACCTTCAAAGGACAGAGCTGGGGCTGGAGACAGGGCACAGTGGTTAAGGGTGCTTGCTTGCAAAGCCTGATGGCTCCGGTTCTACTCCCCAGTACATACATGAAGCCATTAGTGCATGCATCTGGAGTTTGCTTGCAGCAGCAAGACAAAGCCTTTTATTACTATTTATATATGGGTGATTAATTGGTTTTTAGTTCCCCATGCATTATATGAGTCCAAGTACATTTAATCCTACACCCTGGCTTCAGAGGGAACTCCAGGGTCATGCCCCATGCAGGTAGCTCTCCCTGATCTACCCTCAAGGAGGAGGAGTTTAGAAATATGCTAAGGACAAAGGGATCTCTCAACATGAGTGTTGAGGTTTTATGTGCACACATGCATGCTTGCACACATGTTTATGTACATGCATACATCCATATGCATTAGATACTGGATTTCCCTAACCATGGGCTCAGGAGACTTGCCTGTTGGAGCAGCTGCTTTGCCTTGGTGCCTTCGTTTATGGTGAAAACAGCAAAGGGCTCTGGCCCTGGGACCCCATGCACCGTGACTCTGTGGGTCTGAGAATATTTCTTCTCTTCTGTATTAAACATCTGTCAAGGAAAGAGCACATGTGTCTCATTCATTTTAAGTAATACGACAGTTCTAGACTCTACTCTGTGCAAAGGTGTTAGTACTCTGAAGTACGTGCAGGGACATTTAAATACAAACGTTGAGAACTTACTTATAACCCAGTTCGTGTGAATGTGGTGGCAGGGACATTGGTATATCCTCAACATCAATTTAGCAGCATACCACCAACTGTATTAATTTACTTTAAGCCATCATGTTTCATTCCATTATAGGGACTGATGCTATATGAAACACATTCTATAATATCTATTGAGTCCCATCTTTCTTCAGGGACCTGTGCTAGGATAAATAAATAAAAAAGCTGGACATGGTGGCCTAGGATTCAAGTTAGTAAAACTGTAAGTTTGGGCTGCAGAGATGGCTCAACTGTTAAGGCACTTGCCTACAGTGCCTAAGACTCCTGGTTCAATTCCCCAGTACCCACATAAGCCAGACTCACGAGGTGGTGGCCCTGGTGTTCTCTCTCTCTCTCTCTCTCTCTCTCTCTCTCTCTCTCTCTCTCTCTCTCTCTCTCTCTCTGTATCTCTCTGCTTGAAAATGAATAAAGGAAATATATTTAAACTGTAAGTTTGAGACAAGCTACAGAGCAAGATTGTCTCCAAAAAAAAAAAAAAACCAAAAACAAAGCAAATAAAATGCTCTGAAAACATCTTATTCCTGTTCTTTTACACCAAGCAGCTCTGTACCTACATGCTATCTTTCTGTGCAAGATGGAAGCCATAATTCCCTCCACCTTGGCAAAATGTTGCTCTTATCCTTGGTCATTCCTTGGAATGGGAATGACTGGCTCTCTGGGGATCTTTAAAAGATGAGTGTCTGGAGCTGGAGAGATGACGCAACGGTTAAGGGGCTTGTCTACAATGCCTAATGATTCAGGTTCAAGTCCCCAGAACCCACATAAAGCCAGATGCACAAAGTAGTTAGAGGCCCTGGTGCACCCATTCTCTCACACTCTCTCCCATGCAAGTACTGGAAATACCGCTGAGCCATCTCTTCAGCCAAGAGTACTTTTTTTTTTTCAAGGTAGGGTCTCACTCTAGGCCAGGCTGACCTGGAACTCAGCTATCCTCCTACCTCAGCTTCCTGACTGCTGAGGTTAAAGGTGTGCACCACCACACCTGGAGAGAATGCTTTTTAAACATTTCCAGGTGATATAAATGTGCAGCCAAGGTTTCTATGGAGTGATAAAGGAAGGTGGAAGGAGAAAAACCCAAGGAAATAGGGCCAGGGAAACAGAGAATGTGACAGAGTCAGGGAAAGAGAAGAAAGCAGAAACACTTAGAGGTGGTGTTGGAGGTGATCTAGTAGAACTCCATTGTGAGCACATGGGCCTTTGCAAATCTTTTATGCTAAATGTAATATATATATATTACATTTAGCATAAAAACATATATATGGTTTTTCTTTTTTAAAAAATTACTTATTTATAAGCAGAGATACACAGAGCAAGAGAGAGGGAGGGAGAGAGAAGGTATGGTGTACCAGGGCCTCTAGCCACTGCAAATGAACCCCAGATGTGTGTGCCACTTGCTCATCTGGCTTATGTGGGTACTGGTCACCAAGCTTTGCAGGCAAGTGTCTTAACTGATAAGCCATCTCTCCAGGCCTATATTTGGTTTTTTTCGAGGTAGGGTCTTGTTCTTGCCCAGGCCAACCTGGAATTCGCTATGTAGTCTCAGGCTGGCCTTGAGCTCAAATATATTTTTAATTTAAAGAGGAAGCATAATGAAATTAGCCAGTAAATTAAATTAGTGGATTATTCGGTTTCAGTGAACTACTCTATATTAGAGGGGTAAGCTTTGATTCAGTGGCTTTCAAACATAAATGGGCATAGGCCTTAACTAATGAGTTAGTGGATATGTAAAGTACTTAATAAATGCCAAGAGTCAGCCATTATCATTTCCACTGCTACCTAATTAATGACTGCTTGGCCACTTTCCTATACCACAACAGAGATCACCTTCAGTGAAGATATGTTAAATGTAATAAGGCTTTACTTACTGAAGAGGCTGGCACTGTGCCACCAGAGGAATTCTCTTCCATTCTTCTGCTGTTTATGAATAAGCTAGAGATTTCCAATATTTCATTGTGGAGGTTTCGCAGCTGGAGATGTCGAAACCCTAGAATAATGTAAAATTGGAGAAAGCCCATTAAATGGGCACCCCAGAACAAGGCAAAGCTCTCCATGGAGGTCAATAAGGGACAGGTAAAAATACAACCTTCAACTGGCCAGTGGATGGCAACAGGCGGGTAACCAGGCACCTTCCCACTGAAAGGAGAACTGTCTCCTAGGGACGATATTGGAATACTGAGGGCCAGTGTTGTTTCTAACTTAAATGGAAATACCATAAACTCAACCAACCAACCAAACAAACAAAAAACAGCAGAAAAACCGGATCATTTTGACATCAAGGCATCTACCATCCCTGCTTTACTAGGGGTTAATAATCCATTTCACGGCAGATTTACTGATAAGATATTCCAACAGAGGATTGTTAGGTATAAATACAAGTCATGCCAATCTACAGCCAGTAAAAGTGATGGTGTAAACAGTTACTAAACATGGAGGCCTGTTCACCATATGTAGTAGAAACTGAAAATTTTAAGCTGTAAAATACTGTGTTGTTAAAAATGTATCTTGTGTGTCATGTATGACAAAGAATGAAAGCCTGTAAAAGATGTGTATCTAAACAGATTAGATAAGAAACGGGAAGATGGGTAATTTTTAAAGAATTTTTTTTTTCTCTGTTCTTTCTCACATTTCTATAATTGTTACAGGCTGAACTGCACCTCGCCACCCCTCACATCCAAGCGATATGTTGAAACTCTAGTCCCTACTACCTCAGAGTGCAACTGTACTTGGGCCATTGAACATGGAAATTAGCTTAATATGGTCCACAAGGGAAGGCCCTAATCCAAATGACTAATGTCCATATAAGAAGAGGAAATTAAGCTAGGTGTGATGGCGTACACCTTTACATTCCAGAACTTGGGAGGCAGAGGTAGGAGGATTGCTTTGAGTTCAAGGCCAGCCTGAGACTACACAGTGAATTCCAGGTCAACCTGGGCTAGAGTGAGACCCTATCTCAAAAAAAACCAACAAAAACAAAACAAAACAAAACAAAAACCCACAAAAAGAGAGGAAGTCAAGACACAGACATCAGACATATACACACAAAGATCATGTAGACACCCCTTAAGAAAGCCACACCAAGGATGGAGGCCTCTGAAGGAATTGAGCCTGTTGAAACCTTGATTCCCACTTTCTAGCCTTTAAGACTATGTGAAAATAAATTTCTGCTGTGTTGTGTTGTCATGGTTACACTGCCAACACACTATGACCAGGGGCTACTTGCACAGTGGAAAGGAGAAACTCGGAACTTTGGCACACTTGTGGAGCTCAGGGGAAGGTAGTGTGAGTGCGGCTATTGGGGAAATGCATGTGCAAACTTGGTACTCAGAGCAGACCAGCAGTCAGAATCTATGGAAACTGCTAGAAAGGAAGACTCTGGGGCTGGTGAAGATGGCTCAATGCTTAAAGGCACTTGCTTGCAAAGCCTAAAGCCCAATTTCAGCTTCCCAGGACCTACATAAAGCCAGATGCACAAAGTAGAGCATGCATCCAGAGTTCATTTGCAGCTGCAAGAGGCCCTGGCATGCCCATCCCCCTCTCTCTGCTTGCAAATAAGTAATATTAAAAAAAGGAAGTAAGAACTTTTGGCCCCACTCCAGACCTACTCGATCAATCTGTATGCCATTGCCAAGAGCTCCAGATGATCCCTAGGCATGTCAAAATTTGTGAGGTAATCCACAGGTCAGTTGTAAGGAGCCAAAATTCCTGAGGGACACCCCAAAGCCAGTCTACAAGCCAAAGCCCTTGCCTTTCCTCAGGATTCTGCCTCTGTCCCTGCTCTGTGCCAACACCCACCTTCCTTCCAGTATCACATATCCAGCAGGCTCCACTGCCAAGCCCATGCCAGCTCTCCCTCCCTTGGGTTTCCTTTCCTTAGTTCATTCCCTACCTTAAAAATTTCCAGGGCCCTAGAATGTCATTTGGAATTTCATTCTACCTCGTTTTAAAGCCTTGAGTGGAATGATCCTCTGAGCTGTGACCACTGAACTGTTATTTTCCACAACTGCAAAGCGAAGAAATACAAGATCTTCAAAGTGAACCCGGAACAGAAACTGCTCATTCCACATGGGGTTCAGAGTGTTTCGGTGGATGGGCTTCGTGCGGAAATGGCAGCTGTCCAGGGGCATGCCCAGGATGTCAACCTCAATGCACGGACTTCCTGTGCTGTTGCTAGGGCACACATTTTGGCCAGAGACAATCTGAAGAGGAAGAAAAAGGATCAAGGTCATGGAAGAGTAAAGAGAAGCAAAGACCACCTCCAGAATTCCCAGCTTCTGTCCACAAAGAATACTGCAGTGGTCCAGGTAAATCATTGATAAAATTGCTAAACAAAAACAAGACATAATCAGGCCATCACATGGCTAGAATCATGTGAGAAGCCTATTTTGCCAGCAACATTCATTTAACTATAACCTTTTGACAGCCAAAACTTCAAATATGATCAAAACCAAGCCGTTAAGATAAAATTACATTTTTCACAGAAAAGAGAACATCACATCATATAAAAAGTTTGTTAGTGGTATTCTGTTCAAAATATACTTGATAACTACATAATCTTTAATACTTAATCAGGTGACAGAATGTGGTTAAAAATTAATTTGTAGTCTCCTATAAACAGAGAAACTATACTCAACTCTAGCTTGAATCATTAAATAGAAAAGAGGCTATTGCCCTCCTCTCTCAGGGCAGGAGAAAAAGCAGTTTGGAAAATGTGTACATGTGTACTGCAGGGACGGGAGGCTTACTTTGGATAGGGGAGAGCAAGATTTAAAGATGGAGAGAAGAAATGACCTTGCTCCTGCCTCTTTCCTATCCCTGCCCAGATTTTTCTCTCTGTTAGCTAAGAGGAAGTAAATGAATGGGGAAGTACAAGTGAGTGTGCGCACGGGCATAGAGGTCAGAGGACAACCTTGGGGTGTTGTTCCCTGCCTTCCACCTTAAGGCAGAGTTTCTTGTTATCTGTTGCTGCTCTGAATGCCAGACTAGCTGGCCTGCAAGCTTTGAGAGCCTCCTGACTTTACCACCCATAGCCTTAGGCATGTTGGGATTACAGACCTGAGCTACCTGTGTCTGGGTTACGAGGGCTTTGGGGATTTGAGCTCTAGTCATCAGGCTGCACAGCAAGTGCTTGTAACCACTGAGCCATCTCCCCAGCTCAGATCTCTCTATTTTGAAGGAGTCTGTTGGCCAGTTTTGTCAATGAGAAGTGATAAAAGCATAAGGAAAGGCCCAGGAATGATCAAGGTTAAGCTAGAAGCAGGAAAGATGCCTCATTGTATTTGCACCCTGATGCCAGTTTATCTGATCCTAGAGTTTTCTGGAGCTCAGCGCTGATGGGGGATACTCCTGGTTGTGATTCTATGGAAGACATAATGACCTTGGTCAGCTTATCAGATGAAGCAGGGCTCTCATAACTCCGCTTACTTACTGGCAAGCACCAGGCCTGTGAGAGCACTCCTAACCTTACCGCTGCTCTGTGGAAGATAAATCTGTAAGACTTAGGTATGCCAGCTTTGCAATGCCTTGAATTTAAAACTAGCATATGTTCTGACAGTAGGGGGCGGACTTACAGTCAAAGAATAGATGGCAGGGTCCATGCTGTCTAGATCTCTTTCCAGTGGAGAAAACTTCTGATACATGGGACAGTTCTTATCCCATAGAACCGGGGGCTTCAAAACATAACCACAGCCACCATTTGCCTCAAACATTGCAGCATTTAAATGTAAAGGGAGATCTGAAAAATAAACAAAGCCAGGTTCACTTGATGGTTTGTCTTAAGTGTCATAAATTTACTTTATACTTCAATTGAATGTTGCATCTGTTTTTCTGGAAGCTCAAGCATGAAGAAGAGAGAATCAGACATTTATTCCACAGACTGATGAATACTTGCTGTGTGCCAGGGTGAGTTAGGCACGTAACCAGAGATAAAAATCCCTGTTTTCACAGAGCACACAGTCTATGGAAGTGCCCAGTGGTCCCAACCAGATTCTGCCACTTAAAAAACTCCCTTTGCAAGTAAAAATGTACCTCATCTATCAGAAAACTCTTGTAACATACCTCACTTGGTACTGAATTTTGGAAAGCAATCATTGTTTTGGAAAAGAATCATTCTGTTTTCTTATCCACAAACACCAAACCATGCAGGCAAGTTTATGGCCAATTCTTGTTATTTCAAAGGTAAGATAAAATCTTAACTATACAAAGAAGAATAACAATAAAACAGCTTTCCCTTGAAATCTCAATTTCAACCCATAAATTACTTTTACCTCTTTTTTGTTAGAGTTAAATATTTTAAAAACCCACATATGATTCATATCATATCCACAGTTGTCCCAATCATAAACCTTAGGAGCTCTCTCACAAAGGCTCCTAGTATTTTGTGGCCAAATTTTATTTGGCACAGGTTTTTGATTAACGACTGGATTCCTGCTCAGTTTCTAGCCGCTTGAACACTCACACACTCATCTGATGGCTCAAGTCTGCAGAAAAATTGCCCAAATGAGCAGAAGGTTTATGAGACACACCTGACGAATGTTCCCTCTGGTAGATTCCTTCCATGTGCTGAGTGAACTTTGCTACATGAACCAACATCAAGGGAAAGTGTAGTAAGCGCCTTGGAGCAACAAGAACTTGGCTTTCATTCTTGTTTCTGTGTGAAAAAATTTTCCATGTATATGGGGTTGGCCAAGATTATGTGCAGGAATTTCAGAGGAAGATATATTAGACATAGGAGATTCCTTGAGCCTTGGCCTCCTTCTCTATGAAGTCAGTGCAAAGCACCCCATGTGAGTCCAGTACTGATGTGACTGGTTCATTGAGGCCGGGTGTCTCACCTGAGGGGAGAGACAGATCTGTTCCCTGGCTACTCTGTGACAAGAGAAGCACAGACATGGTGAAGACGGCTTGGAGAATGATGCAAATGAGCTCAATTGGGGTGGGCCAATGTGAAGTGGACATTTACCCTAACCTGAAAACCCCAAATCTGATATGCTTCCAAAGATGAAACTTGGGCTGGAGCGATGGCTCAGAGGTAAAGGTGCTTAGCTACAAAGCCTAACAACCCATGTTTGATTCCATAGAACCCATGTAAAGCCAGATGCACAAAGTGGCACATGCATCTGGAGTTCATGTGCAGTGGCTGGAGGCCTTGGCATGCCCATTCTCTCTGTCTGTCTCTCATCTATTTCTCTCTGCTTGCAAATAAATAAATAAATATCAAAAGATGAATCTTAACGAACATGAACACTCAGTGGAACATTACATGCCTGACCATGACGGGACAAAAATTCCAAAATCTGAGAAACTCCAAATTCAAACACTTCTAGTTAGAAGCATTTTAAAAGGCGAAAGATTTCTTCGATCTGAAGAGAAACCTGAGCATAGAAGCATTTTAGATAAGGGACACTGAACCTGTATTCCTAAGCACAGAAATACCAGCTCACACTTAGTATGAGGTCAGGTTTGGAGCCTGATCTCATTAGCACTGTCTAGCCTTTCTGAAACTTTAAGGCACAAGTTGATTTTATTGAGTGACACCTATGACTCTTCTGGTTCCAGGTCACTTCTGACCTTAGCAGGAAACTTGAGAAGAGAAAGCCCTTTGGGACATCAGGGTCCCTTGACATTCAGGAAATGGCAAAGGACGCGATGTCTGTGAAAGGTTAGAAGGTTGGAGGGACACTAGGAAGAGTCTTAGAAACTCAAGGACTTCCTAACCTAGTAAATTCCTTTCAACAGTTAAAAGAAATGGTTATTTCATAATGGGGTTGACAGAGGCAGTCTGCTCAGCTCCGGGCAGCACGCACTTATAAATGAACCACTGTGTACAAAGTGTGGAGCAAGGCTTTAGTCCCATTGCACAGAGATGGCTCACTGACTGCATGTAGCTTGTGCTGTGTCCAGCTAGGGGAGATGTTTCCATAAGGCTTGCTGCCTTGAATGGAGGGAGGTAAGATGACTCCTGCTGGGTGGGAAGGCTACACAGAGACAACAGTCATCTGCCTCCCTTGTGTGAGGCAGCTTCATGAGGGCCTCCTGGCTTGATTTGTCTCCAGGCTTCAGAGTCGAGTGGAAGGCAAGCTGGTGCCTAAGAAGCTCTCTGTGTCCCCTGAGCTGGAATACCCTTTGCCATCAGGGGAGCCTGCATATCTGCACCAGTCTTGGCACTTCAGGAAAGAGCACACATCCAAAGCCAAACACACTTCTAGTTCCTTGAGAAAACCATCCTGCTATTCAGTGTGCTTAACATATTTAAGTAGAATGATCCACAATGCAGTGGACACAGGGATAGAGACAGGGCCAGGGACATGAACCTATAAGGCCACTTGTGAAAGACTTAAAAGAAATGGAAAATAAATTTTTACAACTCTGAATGTTATTTCACCATTATTTCCATTTGTGAATGTAACTCATTTGTTTTTATAATTTATCATGCACAAGGATAGAGTTAACAGTACTGGAATGTTCTATATGTGCTATGCTAAGTATCAACATCACCTGCATCATCTTACTTGATTTCAGTTGAGAACAGCAACAACAAAGACAATAGAAAAAGCCAGGTGTGGTGGCACACACCTTTAATCTCAGCACTTGGGAGGCAGAGGTAGGAGGATCGCCATGAGTTCAAGGCCAGCCCGAGTCTACATAGTGAATTCCAGGTCAGCCTGAGCTACCTCAAAAAGCCAAACAACAGAAAAACAAACAAACCCAAGCCCCATGGCTGCACTCTCTGGGGTCAGCCGCAGTGGGGTACGGTTGACACAAGGGCCAGGTAGCTCTCCAGCCTCGAGCTAAAGCTGTGGTCTGACCTCTGCTGGAAGCAGGGCTGAGCTGTGGTTTATGCTTCAGCACGGTTAGTTAGGATCAGATTCAGTTCACGTGAGATGAATGATCAGAGCTGCTGGCTGTTTTGCTCTTCAAAGGAAAGACTGTGTTTTTTTTTTTTTTTTGCAAGAGCTTCTAGGAAACATTCCTCATCAACTCTTTCCTCACTTTCTTTCATTGCCAAGAGGAAGCAAAATGCCTGGTTCTCTAAACTCTCAGAGAATTTGAGCTTATTATTACAAGTCATGTCGCACCCTTGAACAAATGAACCATTTGCACAGTGTTTGGAGCAACACTTGTTGTTTTTGCTTGTGTATCCGAGGCTGGCTTTGAGCTTATTGTGATCTTGGCTCAGCCTCAGGAGTCTGGAATTACAGAGGTGCAGTGATGTCCAGCTCCCTCAACATGACTTTCTGACGGCAAGGAACAAAGCGAGACAGGCTAAGTGATGTTAGGAGAGTCTTGCCCCCACCCAAAGTGTTTAAAATAAAACTATATAATCTTGTCTAGAGAACTTTGTGTTAAAAAAAGGCCTTAAATATGCCATCCCCTCCCCCCTTTTTTTGAGGTAGGGTCTTACTCTAGCCCAAGCTGGCCTTGAACTCACAGCTATCCTCCCACCTCTGCCTCCTGAGTGCTGGGATTAAAGTCGTGTGCCACCATGGCTTGATCATCACCCCCTTTTTAATGAACCCTTTTACGTTTTTTAATTAATTCTAAAACACCGGGGGCGCAGTTTTGTAGCGAGTCCTTCCCCTCCCCATTTTCCTATGGTTTTCCCTCACTATGTGTGGCCCAGTCAGGACTCTGGCTCCTAAAGGGGAAAGTGTGCACTGATGCATCCCTGCATGATGAGGTGAGGATGCAGGCCATTACCATCTGTCTGGTAGTTGAGTGCCACGAGCTGAATCCCATGGAGCCAGAACATGAGTGGGTTGGGATTGGACGAGTCGATTCGGGTGGCGGCCGGGTAAGTCCTCAGGAGCTGGCAGGTGGTGTGCTGGATCAGTTTCTGAGAATACCTGCGACACAGACGCTTGGCGGCATTTTCATTCAGTGACGAGATGTGATAGCATTTGGGAGTTCTAATGAGAGCGCTGAGGGATGTGGCTGGGTTGAGTGGGGAAGAAGATTCCTCCCAGGTTTGTCGAATTCCTTCATAGGAACCTAAACAACCCCAAAAGATTAGCCCTAAATTAGTCTTGCAACTTTAAAGATTTCAGAAATAGTAATCTGAACAACATAGCCGATCAATAGTCACAACATGGAAATACATCAGAATACATCTTGAATTTTATTTGTGGATTAGTTTGCTACCTTGAAACAACATGATGGCTACTGAGTTTAAAGAGTGGAGGACACATGCTCAGCATGCGCAAGACTCTCGGTTCAATCCTCATCACCAGAGAAGAAAAAAAATAAGTAAATCACATAAAATAAGGATAGCAACACCAATTTAAGTGAAATGTCTAAAAGTTCTTTGCCTCAGCACTTCATTTGACCTGTGCATATATGTTCACAAAATATATGTACAAGGACATAAAACCCACAAAAATTAAAACAGGAAGCAACCCAAACAGTGTATCAGTGATGAAATGGTTAAATAAATTATGGTATATACACACAAAGGGATACTACATAGGCATGAAGAGGAATCAGGTAAGTATGCAGAAGGTGTGTGAAATTTACAATTACAAATGTTATACAAGTATGTTGGATCATGTTCCATTTGGATTATCTTAAAAGAATTTTATCTTCCTTGAACAAAACACAGTAAATTTCCCAGTGGTTACCTCTGGGAAGCAGCATGAGGATGCTGAGCGGGGAAAAGAATTCTAATAATCTTCTGCCGTGTTTGAGCCTTTGACTATGAGAATTTACGACTTTTACAATAAAAAGTAATTAGAAGTAGAATGGATATATCTTCTGGATAAAGAGTGCCATTCCAAGAACCACTGGAATGGTCTAAGGTGCTTCCAACTTTTCACTTTGGAGGCAAACAGTCTTAGAATATCTTTAGTGAAATGTTACTTTTAGTGAGTTGAAAGAATAACTTAGCAATTTAAAATATAGTGCCACATTTGAACAGCATAAACATTTATGAAAATAAGGATGAATTAAAAAATTCAAGGGAAGTGGTCAGACAGCAAAACACTGAATCCTCTGACATGTGAGATCAAGCAAAGATACTGAAGAGGTGACTTTACTTTTTCCAGATGTTTTGTTAAATGACGCTGTCTCCCCTGGGCTCGTTCTGCCAGGATTGTTGCCAAAAATGGACTTCCTGCTTTTCCGTTCTTTTCCTCTGCTAGATCCAGATGAATTTAGAGTTGACAGGCCTGTTCTCATAAAATGAAAATAAATAAGCCAAAAACTACAGGCAAGGGAACTCAGCATTTTCCATCCTTGTGTTTATTTTGAAGTCCTACTACTCCCTTGTAACCCAGCAAAGAAAACCCTACTAGCATTTTTAACATGGTTAATAATCATATTGGAGGCTATTAGAACAAGGGCTCTAAATCCCTGTAAACACAATAAGAATTGCATGCTTATTATAGACTAATCACAAAATTATATACACACACCTAGTTAATTGTGCACTTGACTTAAAAAAGTTGCATGTAAAGAATGTGTTACAGCCACCATTTAATTTCTAGAAGCTCATTAGTCAACTTTGAGAGTGATTTTGACTCTGGGCTTTAGCATCGTATCATCCATAACAAATTTCTTCTGGAATGATCCTTGACCAGACTCTGCTTTTCCTTATCTACAAAATGGGTGTGATTACAGCAACTTGCTCATAGGATTAGTCTGGGAATTCAGTGAGATCTACATTATCATGATGGTGTTTCATGGCTTCTCCCTGGTCCAATCACTCCCTGGGTCCTCACGCTGGGCACAGTGCCTGGTTCAGAGCAGGAACTTTGTACATATTTTCTGAATGAGGACATGAATGCACACCACAGAGACCTGGTTCTAGCATGGAGAAGAGCCATTGAAAGCTCCAATGAGGCCAGCTGACTCCAAGTTATCCCTTTTGTCTACAATTTTACTGCTGGGAAGAAATTCCTTAAGCTTAAGAAGCGAGGAAGTCTTTGTGATGAAAGTGTACCTTCCAAGAACATCATACAAAATGACAGTGTTTAAAAGCATAGACAATGGAGACAGAACACTGAGGTTCAGAGAAGGGGTTTGTGTTGGCCCAAGAGTTTGAATAGTGATCTTACTCAATTATCTTTTCATTTAATAAGGCACTTGATTATCTGCCTGAGCTAAACAGCTAAGATCCTACTGCCAGAAACACCACAGGCTCTGATAACAGGACATCCAGTCACCACGCTGGAACTGAGGGGAGCCAGTTCCTTCCTGGATTGACCTCACTGGAGAATGCTATGGGAGCTGTGCAGATACAATGCTCTCCACCAGCAGGAATAAGCAGGGGGTCCCACAAGCTAGGAAAACAGCCAGTCCAGCCAGAAATACACAGCTGTGTAATAGTGGCACACAGCCTGTGTGAGTAACCAATTGCTTTATGATTGAACCTGAGACCAGCTAAATGGGAGAGAACTCATACCTGGTGCTGGGAACCAAGTTAGTATCCCAAGAAAAGGAAACTCAAGAGACTCCAGAGAAAAGTCCCCACTGCTTTCTGCATAACAAGAGTGGGCATACACACCAAAACGTCTCTCAATTAACTACACATATTCCCTTTAATCCAAGCTGCTCACTCTTGGTTGGAGAATTTTAATTTACAGAGTTTTAATTTACAGATGGCAGAGAATACTGAGGAGATCCAAGATCCACCAACACAAGAAAAGGCAGCCAGCTGCCCACCACCAGATGTGCCATGTCTACCACATCAGCCAGGGCCCAGGAGGCACTGTGGAGGCAGCAGCAACACAAAAGGCTGCTCTCACTGCAAGCTTGACAGCTAGCGCCATCTGGCGACAGACAACATGGCTAATCAAAACTCAGCAGAGAGGAAAATCAGAGGCCACAGAGATCTCAGCACTAAATCAGATTGCTAATAGGCCTGCCATGGCTGAAGGAACTTTGCAGAAAAGGGGGCTGAAGCCGGGCGTGGTGGCGCACGCTTTAAATCCCAGCACTTGGGAGGCAGAGGTAGGAGGATCACCATGAGTTCAAAGGCACCCTGAGACTACACAGTGAATTCCAGGTCAGCCTGGGCTAGAGTGAGACCCTACCTTAAAAACAAACAAACAGACAGACAGACAGACAGACAGAAAGAAAGAAAGAAAGAAAGAAAGAAAGAAAGAAAGAAAGAAAGAAAAGGGGGCTGAAAGATTATCCTGAAGCACAGTGGTGCCCCCCCAAGAATGATCAAGTTCTTAATGACCCCACAGGAAGATTAATACCCCTACTGAGGAGGGCCCCTAGGAAAAGGGGGTTGCAAGGGGATCCAGAAATTATAAACTTTTATAAAATAAAAAATAGGGATGAAGAGATGGCTTAGTGGTTAAGGCGTTTGCCTGCAATGCAGAAGGACTGGAGTTCAATTCCCCAGTGCCCATGTAAAAGCCAGATGCACAAGAGTGTGCATGTGTCTGGAGTTCATTTACAGTGACTGGAGGCCCTGGCACGCCCATTCTCTCTCTCTCTCTCTTTCTCTCTCTCTCTCTCTCCCTCCCTCTCTCTCTCTGATAAATAAATAAAATATTAAAAAATAATATTATTCACTGTTTTCTTTGTTTGTGACCCACTGAGTATAAGCAGGATCACTTGCGTGGATAAAGGAAATTGTAGCCCAATACCTACACCCCAGTTTCTAGGCACAGCATGAGAAAGGACGCATGCCAGGACCTGAGTTTAGCACATCTTGAAAAGACAAGGATTGAAATTTTAACTCTCCTCTCTCTTATGCTTTTATGTATTTTCCTTTTCTTCTTTCTCTTCCCTTTTGTGACCTATTGAGTTAAATGCTTGTATGAGCATTCATGGGGGCATATTTACTAGAGCAGTGGCTACATCACTGAAGAAAATGACTCCCCTTCCCCCGGGGAAACAATTAACTGCCAATAAATAACTCTGCTCAGAGGGGTGTGGGGTAAACATTTCTTTTGAAGTGGTTCATCAACATAAAAGTTCATTGTACATCTAGAAATGGCCATTTGGGAAAACTTGCTCTCCTCCTATGATCCCATCCTTGTGACCTGAATGAAGCCTCACTATGCAGCTCTGGGAATGGTTAAGGTTTGGGTAAAGAACCAGTGAGAACCGTGGAACTTCTGTTGGAAGTTCTGCAGGACTTCTTGTACTGCAGCTGACTCTGGAAGTCTGCAGAGCCTGCTTGTGAACACGAAGGGAATAAGCCAACATAGTGACAAGTGTACAGAACATGTGCCCTGCTCTGAGCTGCACCTAAACTTGTATATCTTCATGCTACATTTTTCAGCACATAATCCAATAGATTTCAAGTCAATTTCTACACCTTTTTTTTTTTTTTTTGGTTTTTCGAGGTAGGGTCTCACTAGCCCAGGCTGACCTGGAATTCACTATTGTAGTCTCAGGGTAGCCTTAAACTCATGGCGATCCTCCTACCTCTGCCTCCCGAGTGCTGGGATTAAAGGCGTGCGCCACCGCGCCCGGCTCTACACCTTTCAAATAAGAATCTTTACTGGTATGCTCTAAATCTTAGATCTCAGATTTTGCTTCATTTAAAAATAGGTGGGGCTGGAGAGATGGCTCAGCGGTTAAGGTGCTTGCTTGTAAAGCCTGACAGCCTGGGTTCAATTCCCTGCTACCCATGTAAAGCCAGATGCACCAAGTGGCACATATGTCTGGAATCTGTTTACAGTGGGAGTTCACGGTGCACCCATATTCTCTCTCTCTCTCTCTCTGTCTGCCGCTTTCTCTCTGTCTCTTCAGTAAGTAAATAAAAGTAATGCCGCTAACCCCAGAGAACTATTATGAATCACCAAAGAGATGATGTATGTAAACTATTGAACACAGACCTTGACATTTAAGTTTTCATATATTTTAGTCAGGTATAATAATAATAATTTTTATCATTAAGTATTGTGAAAAGACATTGTGTGGTATGGAAAAGAAACATTTTATAATTTTTTTACACATACAAAAGCAAATGATAGTAAATATTTTGAAAGGATTATATCCATGATTTCAGCCGCAAAATTTAGTTATTTTAGAGTACTCACAATGCCTCGTTAGATCATTATAGACTCTTATTCCTTGGTAACTTTAAATGCTATAGATGCTACTGCTTATTCTTACCTGGAAATTTTACTGCTTGACAATAGATGACAAGGTCAGAAAGCTCTGGTGCAATCTGTCTGCTTTCTTTTTTATTCTGAGGAAGATAAAATTCTTCTCCCAGTTCCATGTCGTAAACCTATCAAGGAAAAATTAAACCATTTACACAGAAGTATCATCTATTCACTCGAGTCCCCAGATCTCTTCCCCCATCCTTCTCAGGTGTTGTCAGGGAGCTTCTTGTCCAGCCTGTCTACACGTTCAGGTCCCAGCACTTTTCCTGGAGGAAAAGCTTCCCAAGGGCCAGGGGATGAGAATAATTTACCCTTCAGTCCCTCAGGGCAGAATCCACTGTCACACACATAGACCAGTCTGTGCAGGTTTGTTGAATTAATAGAGGATTGAGTATACGTCTGTGTTGGCCCCAATTTTTAACATTATTTAGTCTTCATGTATAGATTTTCTCTCTGAGGCATGAGGGTAAGATCTGGTTGTCTCCTGCATTCTGTGTCTCTGTTATGCCTGATAACTCGTCATAATCTCTTTATGTTCTTGGTGTAAATGCCTTTAAAACCTCTTGCAAGTTCCTGGACAATCAGCCTTGTCCTTCTGTCCTGAATGGCCACGTTCTTCTGCTCGGCCAAATCCTCCTTCTCAATAGCATCTTCCTGAGAGCCTTTCCCCGAGTCTCTGACAATCCAGTGTCATCACTATCTTTTCACTTATCTACAAACATGGCTTCCAGGTCTGCACATCCCTGGTCTGTGCCATTTCAGTGCCTGTCACAAGGTCCCTACTGTAGGCACTGGCTGGGTGAATTTATGACAGACCTTCTACAGGTGGCAGTGGGTGTCCCATCACATTACCATCTGGACTCGGGTATCTGAGGGAAAGTGAGGGAAAGGGGGGGGAGGGGATAGGGTGAAAGTGGAATCGACAGCATATTAAGGTCCAAAACTCATAGAGTGGCAACCTTCACCCACCTTTCCTTTGTTGCAAGCAGAGTTATCTGCTTTCTTTATCCTCTTGGGAATTTCTTCATTATACTCAAACTGAAGCTTGTCAGTGCATGATTTGTTTTCAGGTCTATCTTCCAGAATGTTGTCTGAAAATGAGTTAGCAGGCTTCAGTGAAAAGAACCGAATGTTTTCCTTAAAGGCTATGTGTACATCATAAAGATACTTGCACTTAGCTGCAACACTGAGGATCTGGAGACACTGTACCAAAATGATAGCTGGAAGCCTAGTTTTTAAATGAGGGTACTGTGTTTAACTTGAATTTAATCCAGTCATTTTATCAGTAGTTGTGGTACAATATAGACATAAGCAAAATGAGAAGGCTATTTTCACACTGATGATCTGAACTGTGCAAATCCCGTGCCAAGCTGATGGCACACAAGTTAGGAAAGGGCTCAGTGTGAAGCACTTCTGGATGGAATAGACAGGATTTAGTCATTCTTCCTTCGAAATGAAGGTATTTGCTCCTTGTACTTCTGAAGATGTCAAAACCAATGTGTGAGAGAAGACTGTTACTTCGAATGCAAGGTTTTCCCAATTTTAATTAGCTGAAACGTGAAGCATTTATGATTATTATTAAAAGATAATATGAAGAATAGGAGTTTAGATATATCTAAGTGTGACAGATAATTATAGATTTTGCTGTCTGGCATCTCTGTTCAGGAGTGTAAAAGTATAAAAGGTATATCCAATTCTTTTAAAGTGAAAAATAAGAGAGATAATGTCTTACTCAAGTTTTACTATCTTATCAGACCACAAATGCTTAGAGAAAAATATCCTTATAGCAAATTGTCCATGAAGGCTGCCAAGAGGCCAGTCATTCCAGTACATTTATATACACAGAACTATTACAATGTCATGCTAATCAGATCCATGAAATGGGCAACAGAATGCTGACATTCATGCAGTTAAAATATCAAGTTCAAATGGTGTTACCTTCCTGACTGTTAGGAGCAGGGGAAGCAGTAAGGACATCTGCTACAGAGAAACAGAATCAGAACAGGTATCCAGGTAAGGAGAATGAAGACAAAGAGCCAGATGAATTAAACAGACATGAAGCAAAGCATAGGCAATAACTTAGATTATAAGATAAATCAAGAAATATCTTACAGATGTAATATTTTGACTATTACAGGACGCAAGGATTAGCAATAAAAGAAATGCAGCCAATCCTAGCACTTTGGAGGTTGAAGCAGGAGCATCAAGAGTTCCATCCTCCACTACACAGGGATTTCAAGGCCAGGCTAGATTACATGAGACACTATCTCCAAAGAAAACTATGCAAACATTGTTAATGCTAGTTACACCAAAGCCTGCTATATTTGTATTATATATTTCCAGTTACTGAGGATTGCAATACTTCTGATATGACTATAATTTAAATTTATAGAAATCTATCAAATAGGTAGACTCATGCAGCCATTGTTATCAAATGAGGAGCCTACATTAAGTTGTAAATGCAAATGTGTGCTTTAGTGTATATTCACCCTCAGCCAAGGTAAGCAACAAGGTTCATATTCATTATTTCATTAAATTCAATGAAATAAATATTCATTAACAATGTATTATCCAAAAGGCAGAGTGGCAACTCCTAAAATATATGACCCTCATTTGAAATATCCTTAGATTTATCTTGAAATAACTCTGTGGCTGGGCATAATCTGATTTTTATAGCTAATAGGGGCTTTAGATTAATCCCTTCATCTTATGGGAATGGAAACCAAGGACTAGGTGTCACAGTGATGAACTGAGCACCCTGTCCTTAGAGACGGGTTCTTCACCTCCGTGTCTTTGGGAGCCTCAGGAGGCTTGTGGAGTTCCTGAACTTGCATACAGAATTCTGAGGGCACATTTGCTTCCAAGAGGCAACTGAGAAGAGCTATATGATTCTCAAAGGGGATCATTCCTACAAGAAACTTAGAAACTTTCATAGTCTTCCTAAGAGGATGGAAATGTTCCTCCTTGCAGTAGGTAATGTTCTATTTTCCTTTCATCCAGATGGAGAAAGTGGAGAGGAAAGCAAAGTGATGAGTGAGCCATCACAACTGTTATCCAAAGCACACGCTTAGTAAGGCCATTGCAAGTTATCTGGAAGCTTGCGTCTCTGGACAAGCTTCGGAAGGCATGGCAGAACTGCAAGAGCCTGTTGGGGAATCAGTTAGTCAGGGAAACCTTCCAATGAAATGGGAAATAACCGTGTGGTAAGAGTGAACTTCAGAGACGTTAGTGTTAATGTGGGGAGAGAACACCAAATACTTGACTGAATCATTTCACGTCATATCAGAAGTACTTCAGCTGACAGTGGTGAGGAGGAGACGTTACCCGACATCCCAGAGACCATTCGAGCAAAGCCTGCTGGATCCTGCTTTCCACTGATACTCTCCCCCAGCATGTGTGTAAGTTTAAAAAAAATGCATGCAAATATTTAAGAAGCTCAGTGGTGTAGGATTAATTTTACTCTCCAACCTAAAAATAAATCAGAAAGGTTCTTCTCTCACCTGTTCATTTTATTATTTTCAAATAAAATATCTACAATGATAATTTTAAAATAATGATAGTTTTGAAAAGCTACCTTTCTTGTTCTCAAAAGTACAAAAAAAGCACAGGATTAGTTTATGATAGAGAGAAAATGTATATTTCAGTGAGCCAACTTCTTACAGGGCAAATAACACTTGGAGTGGCTGTTTCTGAAGTGTGGTTTTCATTTCATCTCTGTATCAACTTGTTCCTCTATGGGGCATCTTCACAAGTATAACGTAAGTCCATAGGGATGAATAAGTCAATATGAAAATTTCCAAATTCACATGACATTTCAGGAATAGGCTATAAATAGAATAATGGTCAAAATTTCCCCTTTTATTATCTCATGGAGTTTCAGGTCAAATAAACCTGCCTTTAATTGATGACATGAACCAATCAACATTTAATAGGATAACTATTAAAAGGACATTGTCTAGAATTCTATTTCAGGGTAGAATCAGATTAGATTGTCACCAGTGATGGAGGCTCATAGAACTGAAACTTGATTGGAGACACCCTGAGTGTGAGAAGTCACTGGTGAAGGGTGGGTTAGCTGTGTTCAATGGTTGCCCGTGTGGGATAACTTCACAGGTAGACAATATAAAGCATATTTATGGGTGTTGGCAATCAAATCTAGGGCTTTATATACGCTAGGCAAATGCTTGACCATTGAATCACAAACCCCAGCCCAATATATAACGTTTATATAGGAGGTGGTGGCTGGAAGATCAATACTTCCATGCTGGCCTGGGCTATACAAAGAGACCCTGTCTTGAAAAAAAAAAGAAAGGGTGGGGAGAGGAAGGAGGAAGGAAGGAAGGAGAAAAAAAAAGGAAAAGAAAATTTATATAATTAGGAACATTGGCATTTTCTCATTATTATACTATTGTCTTTAGAGGTCACTGAAAAGAAAGCCTACATCAAAAATGGTGCTGGAGAAAACATTTTTGTGAACCCCAGAAATTGACACTGATTTGGTGCCAATGAAAGCTAATTCTCACATGGGAAGAACCCTTCACTAGTGACCTGTGGTTAACATAATTCATTTGACTTTTTGTATCGGGTTATTAGCCATCACTCATGGTTTTTTTTTTTTTCCCTTTTGTGGGGCTGGAAAGAAATGTCTTGTTGGTTTAGTAATCTGAGTACCAGGGAGGGAATGGAAATGGGGCACCTTTCTTTTCTTTTCTAGAATGCCAGAGTGACATCTTGACAAGGAAAGGAGAGCATAGTGAAGTGATGCTGTCCCCTGCCGGAGGTGTAGAAGAAAGAACTCAGCCACAGTCCAAAATCCTGCCAAGAGCCTCTGCTGTAATAGGACTTCAACGGTGAAGGTGGTGAACAGCTTCTGTTAGAACCCCCGTCCTGCCTCGGTCCGTGCTAAGGGAGAGACTGGATCCAGAAACTCCCCGACCAGATTATAATAGACTATATTGCTGGTTATGGAGCTTGAGATTTATTTTGGGGAAAAAATGGAAAAATTGGGTTCTGTTTCTCTCACCATCAGAAAGAGATTCATAGTCGTAATCATATTCATCCTCTTCATCTTCCTCTTCCTCGGTATTGGTGGGTGGGGAGTTGACATTCCCGCCATTATAAGCCTGTGCTTGCATGGATGCCAACTGGTGAGCCTGTGAGAGAGCAATACAGTTCAAGGCTGCTCATGCCAACTTGCCGAGCTTTTCCTGTCAATCTTTGGCACCACCCACCTGCTCCTTGTCATGGGTATTAAAAGTGGATTATCCATTTGGATTCATTAGAGAGAAGTGCCTAGATTAATTTAAAATGAAATGTCAACATAAAACAGTCACTTAGAAGCTACTATTGCTAAAAGACATTCACATCTCACTTGCACTCACAAAGTAACTAAAAGCAAAATAGAACCCTGACTTCTCTGCTTTATTTTGTGTCTGTGTCCTTTGGGTCACTTGCTGACCTCTGCACAAAGGCATATTACTCACTCAAGGCGAGTCTAGGGGTCTGTCTAACCTCTCTTACCCTCCCCTCTTGAGTCATCTTGGATTCCCAGAACAGCAGAGCCTTGTAGGACACCCCTCATCCCTCTACCTCATAAGGGCAATTAACCACGATGGGGAGGCTGCCACCTGAACCAGAAGTGATCTCCAGAACACCACCTTGACCCCTCACACAATTAGGAATCAGTTGAGATAATGATGGGCACCAGCATTGCTTAATTATGCATGCCTCTGGGCCTCTGTGTAAGCCTACCGTTCCTATCTGCAGGACTTGAGGCCACCTCTTCCCACATTGAATAAATACCGACTCTCTGCTTTTTACCATTCTGTGTTCCTTCCTTTGATGGATTGAAGACAGGACCATAGTTGGGATTTTTGTCAGGATTGCCTTAAACCCAGGTGTTTATCCTCACTACTCTGAATACAACTTCTTGGGCAAATGTCAGCCTTCCCTACAGGAGGAATCCTGGAGCTCTGGAAATACTCTCAAGGAACTGGTGTGCAGGTTCCAGCTTCCAGGCTCCTTGGGTAAATTCTCCAAGAGAAACCCTGATGCTTGGAAAACCAGCATCGCTCCCAAGTGACTGAAATGAAACAGCCCATCAATTTTGGAACAGGAAGTCTCTGATAAGAAACCATGTTTTTTTTTTCTTCTTAAAATAATATTGAGAGTCTTTTGACCTTGAGAACAATGTTAGAATCCCTGTGGATACGAGACCAAAAGAACAGTTGCTGGTTTAAAGAAAGTTTTTCTTACTTTCTTTTTTTTTTTTCCCTATAGTGTTAATCTGAACTAGAAATCAGATTAACAAAACAGGTTTAGAAAATTTGGGAAACTCTCTCTCTCTCTCTCTCTCTCTCTCTCTCTCTCTCTCTCTGTACGTGTCATGGTGATGGGGAGTTGTGATGGTTTATATTGTCAACTTGACACGACCCAGAGTAAACTGTAATTAGGAGATTAGGTTAGGCAGTTGAGGTGGTACCATTTCATAGGCGAGGGACCTGGAGTGCATAAAGGAGAGGGCTGGCTGAGTACCAGCATGCATGGTTCTCTGCTTCCTCATTGTGGACTGAATGTGACCAGCTGCCTCGAGCTCCTGCTGCCATGCCTTCCCTGCCATGAATGACTGTAACCTGCAGCAAGAGTTGAAATGAATCCTTCCTTCCCTAAATTGCTTTTGTCACATATTTTGTTGCAGCAATAGGAAAGTACCTGATAGAATTAATTTACTGAATAGAGAATACAGAATTATTTGTACATATTAAATATGTACATAAATCTATATAAGGTTAAATTCCAGGAATGATGATGCAAAAAGCCTGGTAGACTCCTGCAGAAAACATGCAAACTCTGTGAAGAAAGGATAGCACTCAAGGACCACCAGCAGCAATGTCAGAAAGAGGTGTGTTAAGGCCCAAATACTTCCACAAAGTGGGAAGCACAGGAGAGGTGGCTAAGCAGCCAGCCACAGCTGATAAACTTTTTTGCAATGTCCTACTTATTCTGAGGTAGAAAAATAGAGCCCGAGTCATTTAATAAAAGACATTCAGGACTGAAGAGATAGCTTAGCAGTGGAGACATTTACCTGCTATTCAGAAGGACCTGAGTTCAATTCCCCAGTGCCCATGTAAAGCCAGATACACAAGAGGGCACATGTGTCTGGAGTTCATTTACAGTAGCTGGAGGCCCTGGCACGCCCATTCTCTCTCTTTAATAAATAAATAAAATATTTTAAAAAGACATTCAGGGCTAGGTGTGGTGGCACACACCATTAATCCCAGCACTCAGGAGGCAGAGGTAGGAGAGTCGCAGTGAGTTCAAGGCCACCCTGAGACTACATAGTGAATTTCAGGTCAGCCTGGGCTAGAATGTGACCTTACCTTGAAAACAAACAACAACAAAAAACAAAACAGAAAAAGACATTCAGGGACTGGAGACATTGCTCAGTGGTTAAAGGCACTTGCTTTCAAAGCTTGATAATCCAGATTTGATTTTCCAGTACCTGTGTCAAGCCAGATACACAGTGGTGCATGCACCTGGAGTTTGTTTGCAGGAACAGGAGGCCCTAGTGTGCCTGTGTTCTCTCTCTCTCTCAAATAAAAAAAAACAAAACAAAAAAAAGAGCTAGCCCCCATGCCTGGCTCTATTTGTGGTAAGATTTTGAAAACATATTTTCTTTACTTGTGAAGGAAGGGAGGGAGGAAGGAAGAGGGAGAGAGACAGAGAGACACAGACGGATACAGAGAGAGACAGACACATACACACACAGAGAGAATGGGCTTGACAGGGCCTCTTGCTATTGCAAATGTATTCCAGATTTCTGGATGATGCATGTACCACTTTGTGCATCTGGCTTTACATGGCTACTGGGGATTTGAACCTGAGCCAAACCTGGGCTGAAGGCTTTTGCAAGCAAGTGTCTTTAACTGCTGAGCCATTTCTTCAGCCTCTGTGATAAGATCTTAAATGTTCTTGGTCTGGCACAGTGGTGCATAGCTTTAATACCAGCACTCGGGAGGCAGAAATAGGAGGATCACCATGAAGCCACATAGTGAATTCCAGGTCAGTCTGGGCTAGAGTGAGACCCTACCTCAAAAAAAAAAAAAAAGATTTTTAATGTTCTTAAAAAGGTAGAGTTGAGTGTGGTTGCTTACGCCTGTGATTCCAGTCCTCAGGAGGCCAAGGCAGGAGGACTGTTCAAGGCTACAGTCTAACAGCCTGTCTCAAAAAACAAAGGAATTACATCTGCATCTCAGCCCTTGGGAGGCTAAGGCAGGAAGATTGCAAGTTCTAGGCCGCCAGGAGCACATAACCTGGTTCTGTTTCAGAGAGAGAGAGACAGAGAGAGAGAGAGAGAGAGAGACAGAGAGAGAAATAGGCATGCCAGGGCCTTTAGCCACTGCAAATGAACTCCAGATGCATGTGTCACTCTGCATCTGTCTTTACTGGAGCAATGTGGAATTGAACTTGGGGCATTAGGTTTTGCAGGCGAGCACTTTAACCGCTGAGCCCTGACTTGACATGACATTTTTTATTACTGACTTAGGATAAAGATTCCAAATTCATTGTGTGGAATTCTGTTCTCTGGAAATCACTAGAGCAGATATAGAATAAGGCTAGGAGGCTGGCAGAGGAAAATCTGATGTTCTAGGCTACACTGTGCTCCTGGTGCTGCGGTTGCCTGCCTGCATGGAGTGGCTACCTGGCTGCTGAATGTTCTGGGGCCAACAGTTCCCTTCTAAAGTGGACACTCCATTTTGTGGTCACCTTTCCTTGAGATAAGTAGGTGTGGCTGGCATATGCACTCAGCGTCCTGGACATGCCTGCACAGGCAGGTTTGTGGGGCTTGCACACAGACCTCTGCGTGGGATGAAGTGATAATGTGACCACCACACTGTCACCATACACTGGGGTCAGAGGGCAGCGGTATAAAGCTCCAGGCCTAAGTGGCCTTCCTCAAAGGAACTATAGCAACCACTATGGACAATCCTGAAGGCTGGTTCCAGAGACAATAGTCACTCATCATCACACTCAGAATAAATTTAAAAAATAGAGGTACATTCTACATGGGTACAATTCCATAAAACTTCAGGTAAGTGGAATGAGAGCATTTATTTGTCTATGAAGTAGAAAGTCAAAAGTAAAATATATCATTTAATAGAACTTAATATTCAACATCTGGCTGTGCTGGTCAACAGAAAGGTCCAGGTGACATGATTCTCTTTGACCTGGGCCCATAGCATAGTCCCAACCTGATTATCAAGAGAGAAATACCTTCTGCTTCAAGATGTCCACTGGTGTCTGATGGGCCTTTAGCTTCTTGTTTTTAAGAAGCACTTTCCTCCTGAGTTGGTCGGGTGAGGGAAGCATTGGACCATCAGAAAAATCAGTTTCAAATAAGAATTTTGCCACCAGCTTTTCTCCAAACACACTCTAAGAATAATGGAAAACACACCATTAATATTTTCTATCTCTAATTAATAAATACATTTATATTTCCTAAATATAATATATTTCAGCCTGGCTGGACTGTTAGAGAAATCCCAATAAGAGCAACTGGAAAAGAAATTGTCTATTCTCCTGACATAATTTCCTACTGAGAGGAAGGGAGGTGTCCAGGACAGAGGAAAGATCCAAATCATTTTGTAGAGGAGACAAGATCTGATATCTCAGGAAAATGTTCTGATGTATTAAGGAAGAGGAGAGATTCAGTGAGAGGCTGAGGTTTTGAACATGGTCTAATTCCCGATGAAAATAAGAAGTCAACAACCTTGGCACCAACAGGGAGTTGGGATAACGATGAAAGACAACAGGAAGACTTTGTCCCAATATAGGATAAAGAAAAACAGACACCATTTCCAGGGATACTTGAACACTGGTCTCCAAAGCAGACTGAGTCTCTTAAGGAGGTGGATGGGTAGAATAGACATAGGTGATCAATAAAGATCAGGGTAGAAAATATGGATTTTTTTCTCAAGTTAGGGTCTCACTCTAGCCCAGGCTGACCTGGTAGTCTCAGGATGGCCTCGAACTCATGGTGATCCTCCTACCTCTGCCTCACAAGTGCTGGGATTAGAGGCGTGTGCCACCATGCCCAGCTGGAAATTTTTACCTTTAATTTTTTTTCAATAAATAAGAAAAAGTGGAGGTCAAAACACATGAAAGCTGGAGTTTTGTGAGTTTTTTGTCAGTACCCCATCTTCCCATGAGAACTGCATTTCCAGACACATCTCTCACTGGAGGAAGGGGGAAGTCTAATGGAATTTCTGCTTCTAAATCTGCCTGCATTATAGTTTCCCAGTACAGGACAGCTGACAGTTAACACAACTATTCTGGCCAGTCTAAGCTCTTTGCTAACATGGATCCTGGTAACGTAGTGCGGATCACCTGAATATGTCATTTGCCCTGAAATATCTTCAGTTTTTTGTTTGTTTTCAAATTTTTCTGCCAGGTGACAGTGAATGGTCTAGTCTCCTAAGGCTTTCCGGAAAGGGTCTGGAGACTTGAGAGTAAGTCTTTTATCCCTCCATCTGAAGGAACATTCTAGAAATGGTTCTAAAATCCCAGGGCAAACCCATTTTTTAGATTTCTGGGACCCTAACAGTACATGTTTATGGCAAAATATAGCTAAGGTAAGGTCTATTGTGACTCCATATAAAATTCAATGATAACTACAAGGAAATAGCCAATAAAATCCTGCCTTTAGATGAGAGCTCACCTTGAAGATTTCTGCCATTTTTCGTTGCTGGGGCAATGAGCAGTGGTTCTCAATGGATATGATGATTGGCAGGTCAGAGGTGATGAAGGCATTGCGATCGATGGCTTCCACCACTTCCTGTGAGAGCCAAATACCTCATGAGAGTGATTGGTCAGAATGCAGGACTCAGACACAGAGAGTGTCTCAGTTATTGCATTCAGCAGATTCTAAAGATGGTTTTAAACTTTTCAAATTTAACAAGATCTGGGGAGACTGATCCTAGAACCTCCAAAGATACTGAAATTTATGTGATACCCAAGTTGCTTATATAAAACAGAATATTTGCCTATGATCTGCACACATCCTCCAATGTACTTCACATAACCTCTAGATTACTTATAATCCCAAATGCATTGTTTAAGAAATAATGACAAGAAAAATGTCTATTCAAATCTAGTACAAGCACAATGTTTTCACATTTTTAATCCATGGTTTGATTGGCTGGATCTATAGATGCAAAATCCGCAGCTAAGGAGGGCTGAATGTATTTTCAAACTGTGATGGTTAAGTTTTGTCAACTTGACTTGTTTAGTAATCCACAGTAATCTTGGGTGGGTCTTGGAGGTCCCTCTTCCAGAGCGAGTCCTTCCTCCATGAGGTGAAGGTGGTCCTCTCAGAAGGAGGCAGGATGTAAGGAAGCTTGAGGGGAAGGAAATCTCTTCTCTTCCTTCCTCCCTCCTGTTTTGCAGGTGTGTGTATGTGGTGTCAGTGATGACTTCTCTCTCTTTCTCTCTCTCCCTCTCTCTTCTCTCTCTCTGTTTGGATCAGTGAAGGGGGGCCAGCCTTTTTTTGCCATTATGGTACTTCCCCTGGATCTATAACTTCAATAAATCCCTCCTTCCCTAACTGTACCTGGTTTGGAGGTTCATCCCAGTGGTGTGTGGCTGACTAAGACACAAACTAAATATAAAGACATAAAACTGTCCATATTAAGCCTTGCTTCCAATACTACAAGGGACAACTATCACTACGCTGAATTGAAGAAATCAGTATCTATTGTAAGTTGATGTGAAGCCTTACCTTGAAGGGGATCTTGGTTGTCAGTGTATGTCCATGATAAATAATAGGCATCCCATCATCTCCATCCCAGCAGTCCAGCTCGATACTCCTGCAGCCTTGCAAGAGGACCTGGGTGACAAATGAATGAATCCACCCCAGATGAGCACCTCGAGATAAAGCCTCCAACTGAACTCAGCACACAGTTCTATATCTGTTACATTCTCATTTGGGGATAAAGAAAGGCATAAAAATCTAAATAAGTATTGCATTTTGGCCAAAGGTCAGAATTAATAGGGTTCAAGGAAGGGAGAGAAGAACTGAATATTGTCAGAAGGTAAAATTTGACACACAAAAAAAACACATGGCATTTTTTTCTTTAAAAAATGTACTTTTAGTTTCCTTGGTTTTTTTTTTTTTTTTGGTTTTTTTGTGTTTTTTTTTTTTTTTTTTTTTTTTTTTTTTTTTTTTTTTTTTTTTTTTTTTTTTTTTTTTTTTTGTGGTGCTGAGGACTGAACCCAGGGCCTTGTGCTTGCTAGGCAAGCGCTCATCCACTGAGCTAAATCCCCAACCCCCAAAAATGTACTTTTAGACTTTAGAAATGGCACATCTTGAGAGAGCGTGCCAGGCCAGTGCACTATCTGGTAGGTATCGTGGAGTGAAAGTACTTATGCCACAGCCCAGAGGAATTAAGGCCACCGACCCCTTAATGAGCCAATCAGGATAAAACCTCTGCCACTAAGTCCCAAATTTAGCAATGAGGAAGCCTCTTTGCTGTGAACATGGAGCATGTAAGAAGCACAGAAGCAGGCATTATCCAAGCTCTGCCTGGCTCTCTAGTCCTAGAAGAGCACTTGGATGTCATTTCACAACCTCTTTAGTCAAGTACTCCAGGCAGCAGTGCAGTGGGTCAGCCGAGATGACACCTACTTGATACCCTCCATCTAATTCCAGACACAAGACTCCCAACACATGTTATGGGCTGTAGCTCTGTAATAACTGATTGGCACAATCTTGTCCTCCATGAACTCTGCAGTGGTTTGAATGTAAATATCCCCCATAGGCTCAGGTGTTTGTAATTAAGCATCTTTAGTTCCCAGCTGGTGGAGCCTTTGGAAGGTAGAGCCTTTCTGGAGGAGGTGTCACTGAGGCTCAACTTGAGGTTTATTAATCTAGCCCACTGATGTTCAGAGCTATCTCACTGGTTTTCTCCTCACTAATGTGACAAAATGTGAAACCTGGTTGTCTGCTCTGCCATGCTTTCTCTACCATGATAAAACTTCTCCTCAAAAATGTAAGGCAAGATAAATCGTCCCCTCCCCTTCTGGTTGGTGTTTTGTCCCAGCAAGAAGAAAGTGACGGGCTGGAGAGATGGCTCAGCAGATAAGGCACTTGCTTCCAGTGCCTAAGGCCCTGAGTTCAATTCCCCAGGACCCACATAAGCCAGACCCACAAGGTGGTGGCCCTGGTGCGCTCTCTCTCTCTCTCTCTCTCTCTCTCTCTCTCTCTCTCTCTCTCATCTCTCTGCTTAATAAAGAAAATAAATAAGCAAATAAATAAATAAAAATGTTTAAAAAAAAAAAAGAAGAAGAAAGTGACTGCTTAAGACTCTATCTACAGCCTATCTTGCAAATTACCATTTAATGGAAAGATACCCCAAGACAAGAGGTTGATCTTTCTGTGAACGAGCTGACCACTGATTTGAGAATGCATGTAACTATTTCCATGTGATCTGGAGTTTATTAGTCACCAGAGTTTCTATAAAACTCGGGTAGTGGAATGTCTCTTATTTAAATATTTTTATATGGTCACTGGCTAGATTCTTACTATTATGCAGTGTATGTGTGGCCTGAAGTGGTAAGGCTGTCAGCATCTGGCAGCAGTTACTGTAGCAGTTACTTGAGCTGATGATAGCTGTGCAATATGGCAGCTAGAACATGAGACTGTTCCATCTCTGTGCTGAGCATTCCAGACCAGTAAGAATGTTTAGCATAAAAGATTAAAGGTCTCTACCAAAGTCTGCATGACCTTAATATCTCCATATGCGAAAAATGAGAAAAAACAAACAATAACAAACAAACAACAACAACAAAAAAACCGTGCTAGAAAGTCCAGGTAAGGCGAACAGGGCTTCCTCTTACTTTCTATCTGCTCCACAGAGAAATGATGGGAAGGAACTAAGAGAGCCAAAGGGACAGTGGGAAATGATTAGAAACAAAGCAAAAGGGGTCTGCATGGGATTTAATCACATCTGTGAGTCTATACGAGAGGTCTTTGTGGTTTATTCAAAAATTGTGTCAATCTCTATTTGGGGTATAATGTTAAGAATATTGTATTGGGTGTGGTGTGTACATGTGTATGTGTGTTGGCAAGTATGAGGGCACATGTGTCTGCATGAACACATATGTCTTTCTGTGTGTGCATGGAGGCCAGAGGATGATGTTGGGCATCCTCCTCCATTGTTCTACACGTTGTTTATTAAGATAGGGCTTCTGATGTGAACCCCAAGCTTGCCGGTCTGGCTGGTCTAGCTAGCCAGCTTGCTCCAGGGATGTCAGTCTCTGCTTCCTGAGTGCCAGAATTACAGTTAGGCCACTACATCCACCCAGTGTGCATGTGTGCACTGGAGATCTCAATTCCAGTTGTCACATTTGCATGGCAAGGACTTTACTGACTGAGCCATCTCTCCAGCCCTTCAAGTTTAAAAATTTTTGAAGTCAAACAATGAACTAGGAATTAAAGCAAGAAATTGGTCCTTGCTTATTTTCTTGGAAGGATTACACACACAAGAATGTAGCTCTATGTAGATATACTATGTATATGTATAAACACATACTTATGTGTGCATATGTATATATGTGAACTATGTGTAGTCTACATATGTATACTTCCTATAGGACAATGACTGCAAACTTCTCTTTAGAATTCTCTGTGCTACTTGACACCAATGTATAGGACACATAAGAGAGCAGTACCTTAGCAGAAGTGCAGTAGAGACCCTTCTTGGCCTGTGGCTTGCTCATTGCATGTGAGCAGCTTGGGGACAGAGTCCTCCTTTGAAAATCACTACTCTAAGTGTACATCTTCATGTCATAATAAGGATTCCCTAGAATTCAGCATTAAAACACACTCACACTCCATGCCAAATAATCTTGCATGGGGAAATGTGTCTGATTCTACAATAAATATCTAAACTAATCTGGAGAACAAAGGAATCCTATGACTACTCTTGTTTTGTAAATAAGATATTTACAATTTTCAAACTTAGCCACACACGACCAACACACTTATACTCCCTGGACCTAACCTGGCTCTTTCCTGACTTCTTGTAGAAATTCAGAAAACAGTACAGAAGGAGAAGTCACAGACAATATTGACAGAGGCAAGGGGCGTGAAGTCATCTGGATGCTTAGGTCAAAAGGATGTGCTTTTCCCAGTGAAGAGAGTTAGTCTACTAGTTCAGAGAACATTCCCATGGACCTCAGTGTGGAGGACAGTGCCTCCAGTGTGTGCAGGGTTCTTTCTTAAGTTGGTTACCATAGGGATGAATTGATTGTCTAACAAATTGTAAAGCAAAACAAAACAAAATAAAAAATATTCTGGGATTAACTAAGTAAGAAAGTTGTATTTTCTACTATGCTTTCCCACTACAATTTATTGATTTATTTAGCATTTAGTGAAATGATTAGATAGTTTTCCCATGGGAAAATCTAATTTTAGTAGGAGTAGGTCAGACTAGGATCTAAAAGCTTTGAGTCTCAAACAAATATTGTTTTTTTCCCCCTCTCCAATAAAGGTTAAGTATAGATAGAAGGAAACCAAAGCAAAAAGAAGCAAACAACTGTTGTATGTATATCCAGTTTCCCACACATTGTGGCTCATCACATTTCACTGCACAGCTTATAAGCTCTTCAAAGGAATCTGGGGTCAGGTTTTTGTGGCTTTGTGGGTTAAATAATAAGGTTCTTTGAAAACCCCATCTTAAGTGGCATTTTTGATACCTGGCTGTAGAGTTCTACTGAGGACTCTCCCTTGAGCTGATGGCCAGTGAGGTAGGTATTGTGTGAAGATTCAATGTAATAGTAGGACAGGGGCAGCTGCATTTCCTTCCTGTTCTCCTGTGACTCGTCGTTTTTTGAGGCAAAATTATCTTTATCCATCAGAAACCTAGGTGAAACATATTGCTTAAGATTGCATCAGAGCAAGGAATATTCATAAATGATGTAGAAATGAGATTTTAAAAAAATTACCTTGCAAATCCTTCAAATGACATTAGGCCCTGATGACACATACTGATGCTAGGCTCAAACTTCTGCAAGAGATTTGAAAAACGTGCTATTTAGGTAAAGGAAACTGAGAAGGGAAAAAAGAAAAACTACCACATCATTTGTTAAAGCTGTTCTGTTTTCATCAGGAAACATCTAAACCAAATATTTGAACTAATTTAGTTATATAGTGGTAAGATGTAGTTTTTAGGCCAAAAGAAAATATTTATTATATGTGAGTTTATTATACTAAGCATATTTATTTAAAAGGGAAAAAAGGGAGCAAAAAAAAAAAAAAGAATGAGGTAGATTTATATGAAAACATGGTGCATCAGTTTCTCCAGGTGAAAATTCGGATAATCACAGTAGCTACCATGAAAGTGGGGGGAGGTGAAAGGAACCGGTTCTATGGAGCACCTCGTACCATGCTTGTGCTCATTGCAAGGTGACAGAACCCTCACAGCTTTAGCCCACTGATCCCCAATGAGGTGATCAAACCAATTCTGCTGCAAGCGACACAGCCACACTGAAGCCCCACTACCCTGTCTCCTGCCAGCCTCTATGTTAACAGTCACCAGCTCTTGCCTGGGCTGATGGGACAGCCTCCTGACTGGTCTCTCCACATCCATCCTTCACTACTAGCACATTGCATTCCTCAATACAATGTTCAGGAAACAACTCATGTTACTCTCCTGCTCAAACATTTTCAAAGGCTTTCCATTTCACATGGACACAAGTTACCTCCTTCCCATAATCTAAAAGGCTTTGATGATTTGATTCCTGGGTATCCATTTGAGATCTGTCTGCCATTCCCTGCCTGGCTTATGCACCTCCTCTATCAATAGTTTTTGTTTGTTTGTTTTGGTCTTTTCTAGGCAGGGTCTCACTCTAGCCCAGGCTGACCTGGAACTCACTCTATAGCCCCAGACTGGCTTCAAACTCACAGCAGCAACCCTTCTACCTCAGCTTTCCAAAGGTAAGGGACTAAAGGTATGCACCTCAAGAAAGTTCTTTACTTGTAAGCAGAGAAAGAGGGATGCAGAGAGAGAGTTTGAGAGAGAGAGAGAGAGAGAGAGAAAGAGAAAGAAGAGAGACAGAGACAGACAGAATGGGCATGCTAAGGCCTCCTGCCACTGCAAATAAACCCCAGATGCACGTGCCAGTTTGTGCATATGTCTTTAAGTGAGTACTGGAAATCAAATCCAGGCTGTCAGGCTTTGGAATCAAGTACTTTTAATAGCTGAGTCATCTCCCCAACTTTTTTTTTTGATGTTCCTCATTAATCCCAAGGTCATTCCTACCCTAGACTTTTAGCTTGCTGCACAAGCTTGCTTGTTTGGAATCCCTTACACATGATGATCAATTCACTTAGAGCTCAGCCCACATCCCCCTCCCCACAGGGGCTCAGTCTTTCTGCAACTTTCCACTTTCTCACCCTGCTCATTTTCCATAACCCATTCCTGAAGTTATATATCTCTGTTTATTGTTTGCCTCATTTGCTAGAATATAAACTGCACAAAGAACCAGAACTTTAAACCAATCTACATTCACACCAAACTTTTGGGAAAGAGGTGGCAGAAGAGGAGCTAATAAATATTTGTTAAGTCACAAAAGGTTGAAAATGTAGAATAATTCTGTTGCATGTGTTAGAATAACAAGGAGGGATCATGTACACATTCCTTATCATTGTCAACGAGTCAGAAATGGTCCAGCATTTCTGACAGTTGTAAGTTAAATAAGAATATTTATATACTCAGTATTTAAAAACTCTATTTCTGCTCCAGATGTGAAGGCTTTTGCAAGACATTCAGAAAGAGAACATGTTTAGCAGGAAATTACTAGAATAGTCAGAGGCATGGCACAGGTGTGCACAGACCTGGATGATGCTGAGGATTTCATCATAGGTGCAGTGTTCTCCTTGGCAATTCACCAGGAAGTCGTTGAGCTGGAGTATGCCGACCCCAAATATGCCCAGAGACGTGCTCTCAATCCCAGTGCCGTTAGTCACGATGCTCGCAGCAGCAATAGCGTCAGATATCTGCCTCTGGTTGTCAGAGAGCTGCTGTTTACTCTTAATGAACAATCCCAAATCTGAGACATTTCTGGTCAGCAAATCTGAAACACAGCCACCCACAGAACAGGGGCTCTTGTCACAATCATCGTTTACAAAACTCATTTGGAGACAACGGTGTCATGGTCTATGCACTGATCTATCCAAACCAGGCCATGCTCAGTGCTTATTCCTGGTTTTACAGAGGCGAGGAAGTAAAAAAACTGAACAAATACATACATAAACGAATCTAAGGTTGAACTACGTTGATGACATTACCATCCCATGGGTCCCAATGTAACATGGGAACTAAATGTAAATTCAAATGAGGACTGGAGGTCAAATTCAGATTTCTTTTTTGACAAAAACCATATTTATCTTTTTTTAGAGACTGAAGGTATGCTTAGTTTCTTATATTTTAAATTTCAAAATAAGCATCTGCATGTAGGGTTTTGTGTGAATGCAAATTTATCTCATTTTTGTCTATTATCATGGCGCACACCTGCTGGCTTGTCTGTAAAGAGCACGCTGAGTTCAGTAAGAAACCTCCATGTTGTCATTTTACATCCCACCAGCGGTGTTCGAAGGTTCTAGTTATTTCACCTTCACACTAACTTTGGTATGGCTAGTTGTTTTATTTTTAGCCACTTTGGAAGATAATGTGGCAGTTTTTTAAAGAGCTAAACACAGGCTAACCATATGATCCAGCAATTGCATTCTTAGGTACTTAACCAAACGATTTAAAACCATGTCTTCACATAATGTGAATACAAATAAATGTGCATACAACTGTAGATAGCATCTTTATTCATAAAAACTTACGTCTTTATATACATGTGCATACAACTGTTGATAGAATATTCATTAAAAACTTATGTCTTTATATAAATGGGCATACAACTGTTGATAGAATCTTTATTCATAATTGCTAAAGCACAGAAACAACCAAGATGTTCTTCAGTAGGCGAATGGATAAAAAAACTGTGATATGTCCATACAATGGAATATTCTATTTAAAAAGAATTAGCCATCAAGTTGTAAAAAGACATGGAGGCAACATAAATGTACATTGCTGAGTGAAAGAACAGATTCTGGAAAAGCTACATTTTGTTCATTTGCAATGAAAATAATTAGAAAAAACCACAAAATTATGGAGTTACTGAAAAGATAAGTTGTGACCAGGAATTTATAGGAAAGATGAAAATGTGCACCAGAGGAATTTTCAAGGTAGTGGAACTATTCTACCTAACACAAAGGTGGATGCATGTCATTGCACGTTTGTCAAAACCCGTAGAATGTACAACCCCGACAAAAACTATGAACTTCAATATAATAATGTGTCAATAGTAACTCAATTGTAATAAACTTTACTACTTGATGACATTAGAAATAGGGGGAATCTGCATGGAGGCATATACCTATGCAGACATGTGGGGTAATTATGTGGCAACTCTGTACTTTCTGCTCATTTTCCATAAACCTAAAATTGCTCTACAAAATATGATGTAATGATTTTTAAAAATATAGTTACTTGATCCATAGGTATGCACATTTTGACAGCTGTGTAATAGTTAATATAAGGTTCTAAATAATTATAAAGCAACTTCATACAAAAGAAAGCTTTTTCTTTTGCTCTTTTGCATTTATAGTTCTAGTAAGAATACAGGAAAATAATAATGGGCTTCAAAAGCACCGGTTTTGCTAGTGATGGTAATGGTGGCAGTGGTGAGTGGGTTAGGATGAGATATTCTGGTTTACACAGCAGGAAAAAGGCCCTGGATATTCTGACAGGAGTTCTCTGCTAGGGTCACCCAAGAACCTCTTTGTCAAAGAGCAAGCAACTACTGCCCTGGACTTGAGCTCCCAGCTATCTGTAGGTGGGAGAAAGCACTGGTGTTTCTCAATTAGAATATAGTCCACACCTGTGGATATTTGCCAATGGCTGGGAAAGGGTCTTTTTTGTCAATGACTGGAGGGCACTCTGGTTAATACGGTACCAAATGACCCCTTGAAATAACTCCCAGAGTGTTGCACCAAGCTCAAGGTAATCACACATAGCAGGGGCCAGGCTGAGAGTTTGTGTGATTGGATGTTCTACCTTGAATTGTTGCTAGAAAGTTCTGGAAGGGAAATCCTAAAATGTTAAACATACCGAGGTCAGGCTGCAGGTCACTGGTGTTCTCCTCAATTGTCAGGTTGGTGTAGAGGGGGGCTGACTCGGAGCCAGATCGATTGCAGGGCACAGAGTAGATGTCAAAGATATCCTTCAGGTCCTTTCGGCTCCTTATGCTGAGGGAGGAACAGAAAAGACCTCCAGTTAGAGCGGCTATAAAACTGTGGGCTGGAGACAGTGTAAGAGGAAACGCTGTGCCTACCTGAATGATTTGAACAGCTCAACAAATTCCACAAAACTCATGTTACTGTCTGAAACCATGAAGTTCTGGAAGCCCTTTGTTCCGCCCTTGACTCGCCCATGCCAGCTGCTGCTGCTCCAGGCACTGCAAAGAGACACGGTGTCAGTGTCCACTCAGGCCATTTGAGCAGGAGGAGGGACTGCATGTCCAGCCTGATGCTCTTTCCCACTCTCTCTTTACTACCCTCCATCTTTCTTGTGTCAGAGGAAATCAAACGTCGTGCAGTGAAGCCAAGTTTCCAGCCTATTTAATAGTAAGTGCTTGGCACTGAGCTGAATGTTCCTTGGCCAAGCAAGGTGGTTCTTTGAAATAGAAGAGGAAATAGAAGGGGTTCAGTGGAAGGGGTCATGAGAGGAGGGACACAAGAAGGTAAGGGAAGAAGATTATGACAAAAATCCATTATGTACATGATAATGTTGTACATGTATAAAAATTGTCAATTAAAAAGCTAAAAAGTAGCCAACATGGTGGCACATACCTTTAATCCCAGCACTTGGGAGGCAGAGGTAGGAGGGGGAAAAAAAAGCTAAAAATTAGCCGGTGGGATGTCTGAACCTTTAATCCCAGCATTCAGGAGGCAGAGGTAGGAGGATCAATGTGAGTTCAAGGCCAGCCTGGGACTACAGAGTGAAATTGAGGCCAGCCTAGGCTAGGATGAGACCCTAACTCAGAAAAACAAATAAAAACCCCCCAAAAGTTAAAATTTTAAAAAAAGAAAAAAAACCAGTTCTTTGTAAGCACAGGTCAAGAGGAGAGAGAGAGAAAAAAAAAAACCTCCAAAGTTCAGTGCTTCTGAGGCAAAGTGTATAAAATAGGGATCCAAAATTAGCCCTAATCTATGGAAATCATTCATGCTCTTTCTGTATTCTAAATTAAAGACATTTTAAGAAGAAAGTTTTGAGTGAATCAGTGTCTTTTCTTTTTCCTTCCATGAAAACAGGGATGAGCTTTTAATATTAATGGAAAATGTGAGTCAGAAAAATATTAAGAATGGAAAAAAGCCAAATCTGCCAAAGATTATGTCTGCACCTGCCAGGCTGAATCCATCCAACATAAAAATACCACCCCACTCAGTCAGAAGTTTAACCTTGCTGTTTCATAACTTTTTTTTCATGTGGATTACCCAAAGAGTAGTAAAAGAAATGTTTCAAACATGGCTTTTAGTCAAATCAATGAACAGGATATGTCTTTTAGGTTTTTTCCCCTTGTATGTTTTTTGGGGGAGGGGATATTTCTAGTACATAAGAAAGTACAGAAAATATAATTAATAGCCAGCCTACTCTCAATTCCTCTAACAATGTTTACTCAAGGAAAATTATTTAGTGTTGACATCCAAAGGTCACCTCTCCCAGGGGAAGAGTATTACAAGCTGATGTATTTACAGTAGGACTGTGTAGGACAGGAAGCACAGGGTAGAGATAGGTTCAAGAGGGGAGAAAAAATGTCTTCGTTATTCAAACATTTTGAATTTATTTTATTTTTAATATTTTATTTGTAAGGAGAGAGAGAGAGAGAGAGAGAGAGAGAGAGAGAGAGAGAGAGAGAGAGAGAAAGCGCAAAAGAAAGACAGAGCACACCAGAGCTTCTTACCACTACAAAAACAAACAAAACACCTCCAGATGCAAGCACCACTTTGTGCATCTGGCTTTAAATGGCTACTGGGGAATCAAATCCAGGTCTTTAGGCTTTGCAACCAAGTGCCTTTAAACACCCAGGCCCCCATCTTGAATTTACAAAAGTGATTTCTCTGTCTTTCTTCCCTGTAGTTGCCTGTCCAGCATGTCTGTGGGACTCTGTGTCCCTCTCACACTTGGAAACTCAACATCTGCCCCTCCCCCACTAAAGTTAGGGCTCAGGTTTGCTTTCTCCTGTAACAGTGTTCAGTCTGCCCCTTCTCCTCCTGTCCTGCCATTTTTCTGACCTACAAGGCTCCAGGGGGCTCTTTCTGGGGTTAGGCCCTCTGACCTTGGACTTGTCATGTTAATTTCTCTTTGAAAAGATTTCCCTCCCTTACTCTGTCTGGTCTTTTCCTGCTCATGAGTGACTAAAATTAAAGGAAACCCCCTTAATGCAGGTCATCTGGCTATTTTATTTACCCAAGATCCTGTATAGGCTGAAATATAATGTCACCAATTTCAACCAGTTGAAATTTTTAGTTATAAATCTAAATTTACAGAAGTGTGGTAAAGTAGCAGGAAGCCTCCTCCGGCCCTGATCCATTCTCACCAACTGTGGAATCTGAATGTATGAAGTATAAGTTCATGACTCACATGGTGAAAGGCTTCTTCCCTTTACAAGGTAATTTACTAGAGGATTCTATGAGAGAGAATATGTGGGGTGTGTCTGTGTGTATTGAAAGGAACAATTCCAGAGCCAACGTCTGCTCAGGCCTACCCCTGTGTGATAAAAGTGAACAGCACAAGTTTTATTGTGGTTCTTTCTGGATTTTACCAAATTTCTTTTTTTTTTTATTGTCCATAATGAGTTACAATATTTAGTGGGCAAACAATGAGTTGTTATCCCCAATTCCCCTCTGCCCCCCCTCCCCAAACCGCTGGATAACCTCCTCCATGGGTCGTCTGGATCAGTCCTTGTAACAGGGGACCATGGATAGCCTAGTATTCAGCCAGGTTTTCCTGGCTATGCCTCTGGATAATCTACCAAATTTCTTTAACTTTAGTATAGGGTGGAGGGAGATGGAGTGGCATGCTGGCTCCCTTTGCTGGTTTTCATTTTAGTATTTTTTAAAATCTGTAATGTATATGGACCTTATATGATAATTTGTTATAATACTAGCTTTAGGATTATATCTGAAGAAACTCAGCTTCCTGAAATATATTCACTTCTCTAGGCATGTATAACTTCCCTTATATATAAGGAAAGTATTCAACATATTTCACCAGTTAGAAGATTTAATGTAGTTTTTATTTAGACTAGTGCTATCCAATAGAACTAGTGCTATCCAATAGTGTAGGACTGTTATCTGTCTGTGATGTTCAGTATAATAACCACTAGCTACTTGTGGCCATAGAGTATCTGAAATGTGACTGAGAAACTGAATTTTCAACTTAATATAATTTGACCAATCGAAGTTAGTCAGTTGGATGATGTGGAGTTAGGGCTTCATGCTGGGTTTGATTACCGCTATTGACCTTTGAAGGACTGTTCTCTCTAATCATTAGAAGCAATTCTAGTAACATGAGGAATTATGAGGATGGAATCAGGGAAACTAGAATCATGTGAAATACAGGATTTTCAGTCTTCAGTTTAAATGTAAGTCATGATTAAGAAATGTTTCTGCATGGATAATGGAAGACATGCTGTTCCATATAACTCAAGTGATGTGGAGGGTCCTTCTGTTTCATCACATTAAGGCCCCACCTGGACAGACTCTTGTTTGAAGAAGACAACACAGGGGAGGAGACTGGCCTGATGGGGGATGATGTCCCAGAAGCCAAGTTGGGGGACCCAGCCGTAGTCAAAGAGTGGGCTCTTCTGGAAGGGATGGGGTTAGGAGGGCTAGTGATGGCCTCTGTGAGAATGAGAGAGAGAAAAAAACCCATCAGTGACTCACATTGTTCTTCCCTTACCAATCACACACAAAGCAAGCTGGCAAACCAATCTATGAATAGCCAGTGGGGTAGATTCCCAAGCTGATATGCATCAGAATCCCTGGAGCTTACAGAACAATACAGATGCCCAAGACCCAGGCAGAGAATATCTCAATTACCGGATCCTGGGTATGGCTGGGACACCAAGGGATTTGTTATTTTTTTTTCAAGATAGGGTCTCATGTAGCCCAGACTGGTCTTGAACTTGCTATGTAGTTAAGGATGTCCTTGAACTTCTGAACTTCCAATTCTATCTCTAAAATGCAGAGATTATAGGCGTGTGTCACCACACCGATTTTATGCAGTGCTGGGGCTGAACCCAAAGCTTCATGTAGCCAATCTACCAAATGAGCCACATCCCACTCCCTCAGGTATCTTTTTAAAAGTTCTAACATCTAGTCAGATTTGAGAATCACTGGCCTCCAACAAGGCGTACCTTATATAGCTAATATTCTCTGACAATAATGTCAAACTGATCAGAATTTTTTTCCAAGTTCAGTGTGCTTGTAGAAGTATCTTTCAGGTTTCACCATCTGATTAAGACAGTTTTATTTACTTATTTAAAATTATTTATTTATTTGAGAGAGAGAGAGAGAGAGAGAGAGAGAGAGAGAGAGAGAGAGAGAGAGAGAGAGAGGGGCAGACAACATAGGAGAGTATGGGCATGTCAGGACCTCTTTGCATCTCAGACAAATTTCAGAAGCATGTGCCACTTTGTGCATCTGGCTTTATGTGGGTAGTGAGGAATCAAACCCAGGCCATAAGGCTTTCAGGCATTACAAGCAAGTGCCTTGAACTGCTGAGCCATCTTTCCAGCCCCAGAATTTTATTAAGAATGCCCACAAGGACTGGAGAGATAGTTCAGCAGTTCATTCGCTTGCCTGCAAAACCTAAGAACCGGAGTTCAATTCCTCAGTACCCACGTAAAGCCAGGTGCACAAAAGGGTGCATGCATCTGGCTAGGGGCCCTGGTGTGCCCACTCTCTCTCTCTCTCCTCTCTCTCTCTCTCTCTCTCTCTCTCTCTCTCTCTCTCTCTCTCTCTCTCTCTCTCTGTGTGTGTGTGTGTGTGTGTGTGTGTCTCTGCTTGCAAATAAATAATAAATAAGAAGAGCATCATGAACAAAGCTGTTGAGAGTAGTCTTTATTAAAAATAAATGCTCACAAGCCATGTGTGGAGGCGCACGCCTTTAATCCCAGCACTTGGGAGGCCAAAGTAGGAAAGGAGGATCAGTGAGGCCAGCCTAGGACTACAGAGTGCATTACAGGTCAGCCTAGGCTAGAAGGAGACCCTACCTCAAAAAACAAACAAAGAGAATGTCCACACTATTAAAATCACATATCAAAACCATATGTATTTCCCCCTAAAATTAAAACATACACATGCTGGTTACCTGACTCTTCCTGCTCATTAATGTCCTGAGGGTCAGAACCGCTCCTGCTCCGACACTCTCTGTGCACTTTGGCCTTTCGGGTCGTCATCTCATCATCAGTTGCTTCTCCGCTCTCTCCCTGGGAACAGAGAACTCACCATGGGTCCTGTCTGTATTTTTCTTCCCCTCTGGTGGGAGTCTATTTTCTAACCTATGCCCTTTAACCCTGTCTCCCAGATGAGGTTGGTAAAGACCTAGTTGAGGCTGCTCAAGTGTTCACAGGTTGCATAATCCAGTGTGCTCTTCTCTGAAGCCATGGCCCCAGCAAGGGAGGCTGAAGAGAAGAGGCACACCCAGCCCAGGAATCCCTGGGCACAGACACGATGAAGTTCCCCACATCATCAACAGCCTCCCATGTACAAAGAGTGGGACTTTTCTAGTTAGCTATGGAACAGCTATATTATGGCACAGTGACAATACATATTACATAACATAATAGTATATATTTTGCATTGTTTTACATATCGCATTGAGGGCTTTCATAATGTGTTGCACTTTCTTTCTTTCTTTTTCTGAAGGAAGGGTCTCACTCTAGCCCAGGCTGACCTGCAACTCTATAGTCCTGGGCTGGCCTCAAACTCATGGCAATTATCCTACCTCTGCCTCCTAAATGCTGTGATTAAAGGCTTGGGCAGGATACAATGCTTGGCTTTTTGTTTGTTTTTAAGGCAGTGACTTACTATGCAGCCCAGGCTGACCTCAAATTTACTACAATCCTTCTGCCTCAGCCTCCCCAAGTGCTGGGATTACAGGCTTGAGCCGCCACACCTCTTATGATCTCTGTTCTTTCCTCATCTGTCCCTGCTCACCACAGAACTCATGCTCCAGCCACCCAGAGCTGCCCATGGCTGTCTGAGCAAGCAAAGCCCTTGGGTCTCTGCTGTTTCTTCCACTGTAGAGCCTCCCCATGTATTGTCTGTTTGATGAACTCCCATACAAGCTTTAAGACCCATGTGTCAGAAGCTCTGAGGTGTTCACAGCCTGCCTCTCAGCCCCTTATTTTCCATTTCTCTGCTCCCGTAGCACTGTGTAGATAACTTTTTATTTACATTACGTGTGTTTATTTCTCTGCATCCTAGTCTTTTTCCTAGTGCATGGTTTCATTACTGTCACTGGCCTTGGCACCCAAAAGGTATGTGGCAAGCCCTTGTATCATTTGTTTATATCTCATCTTGTCCCCAACTCAAATCATGTAAGATGGCTGATGGCAATGTAGAGCACACACTAGTCCTAAATTACGCTACCCTCATGAGCATTTTCTTCTTTTTCTTGGTCGTGCTGATGCCCAGGGTGTTGTTTCTCTGCATACTGGGCTTCTCAGCATTCTTTGCTGATGTCCCAGGGCTGGGGTTTCGAGTGCTCCATCGTCTGCCGCCAAACAACTCCACCGCATGAGCCAAAGTTGGGCCTTCATACCGACCATCCTCCTAGGAAGAAGCCATTATTAATGGTCCCAGTAAATTCCCAGAGGTAGATAAGCTCAGGCAGCCACTAAAGAATAAAGATCTGGCCATCCAAGTGGCTCTGCTTTCTGACTCTCAGGACTTCCTGTTGGGGGTTTTGTTGTGTCCCTAATTGTCCTGGTCACATCGCTGGTCAGTCTGAGTGGTGTGTTTTACCCTTGCAACTTGGAAAAACTCACTTCCCATACTGGTCTCAAAGGCTATTCCAGAATAGAGACTAGGAAAATTCAAGAAGACCTTGAAAAGCAAAGTTTCTGACGTGCCAGTCATAAATAAATAAAAAACAAACAAATAAACCAACAAGATTACACTCCTAGTGCCAAGTAAGGGAGATTTGATTGAGCAAATTAATGAAACACAGTCTTGCTATAATAATAGCCCAGGAGGGCCTCAAACTCACAACCCTCTTGCCTCAGCCTCCAAAGTGCTGGGCCTATAGGCCTGTGCCACCGCACTAGGTTTATAATGTAATCGAAACCTTGAATTTAATGAAAATGTCTTGTTTTCTTTCCAGATGTGGGAACTACAATCACCATAGTCATTACTTTCATAAAAATATGAAAAATAGGAGCATGCACACACACACATGAACTTATATTTAGGCTTTGTGCATATTAAGTCAGTTAAATCTCATAGACATTCTAGGAACAGGCATTGTGATCACTTCTATTCCCAAGTGTGGTCTCTAGAGAGAGAGGGACAGAGACACCCTTACCTGGTAGAGGCTGACATACTGTTTCCGAAGCCATTGCTGTCTCTGGTCAGGGAACTTCCTTATCTTTCTCACAGCTGTGGTGAGTTCCAGCAATCCACTGAAGAGCATTTTAGCTGTGTGCTTTGGAGCTACAAAGTGCAATAACCTATTGTCTGTGGTCTGAAGTCCATAGAGCAGTGTCACCCCAGTCTCCGACAGAAGCATGCTACCCAGTTTGTTCTGAACACACACAGTGTGTATATCAATGCCAGGATGCCCCATGTACACAGCTTTCGCTGAAAACAAATCCAAGACCCCTTCTGCCAGGCTGCTCAACCCAGCATTGCCCAGTGATGGGAACTTGCCAGGTTCAGCTGTGTTAGTCAGCACACCAAGCTTGGGCTTTGCGCTGGCCTGGGAGGCGGTGGGCGGCTTTATCCAGGTCAAGGTGCTATTGTCAGGCTGCAGCTGGAGAAAGCAACGGGCAGAGAGGTGTGTATCCTGGTCATAGCGGATGACTGTGGCCCCTTGCAAGAGGAACTGATGCACGTCAGCTTGGATGGACAGCACGTACCACGGGATGAGTTCGGTCCCATGGTCAAAGGCTTTCTGTGACTCCTCTGATCCATGAAGGTCGCAATCTTTGAACTGCTCGAAGATGTCATTTTCTGAATCCAGAAAGTCTCCGATTATAAACCTGACAGAGATACAAATTGGCTGTGTTTTATAATCAGAAGAGAGACCAACACAAAGCCTCTCACACACACTAGGTTGAATTTTTCATACTGTACAAATTCAAATTCGCATAGGACATCACAGGTAAACATCACCTTTTTTTGGCGGGGGCAGTGCTAGGAATTGAATCCAGGGCCTTGTGTGTGCTAGGCAAGCATTCTACCACTGACCTAGACTCCCATCCCAGAGGGTATTTTTTTTTCTCCAAGAAAGCCTGGTTTTAAAAAAAAACCTTTTTTAAAAACTGAAGACTGGCATTTGAAACCAAGATTTGAGTACTATGCCTTAGAGTACACCTTCCCACCCTGTGGCTCTTACATTCTTTTTAACCCATCTTTGACAGTGTTCCCTGATGCTTTGAGGGTGTGTTATATATCTCCTTTAGCGTTGTGTTCTGGGCAGCCTGTAATTTTCTGCTTTGATGAGTTTTGAGTCTCCTCAGTGTCCACCATCTCCCTGGAGAAGGTTCTTGAGAGCAGAAGTCATATTGAATCTGCTGCTTTTTCTGTAATGTTTCTTGGGCCTGTTGGGTATATTGTCACAATTTTTATGTCATACTTTAGTGCTAGGTTTTCAAGAGTGAAGAAAGCTATAAGTTCAACACCTGTGAAGCTAAGACAGGTGGATTGTTATAAATTTGAGGCCAGTCTGGGCTACATAGTGAGTTCTAGGCCATTGTGAGATACAGGGTAAGAGCCTATCTCAGAAACAAACAAACAGATTTAATTTAGCAAGAAAATCTGAGAGAAATCAGATATTTTCAGTGAAAAACTCATCATTGTGAAAAACAGCATCTGGGTAGAAGACATAAAATGGCCTTTCTGAAGCCTGTTTCTTTCTTTCTTTCTTTTTTTTTTTGAAGCCTGATTCTGTCTCCCAGAGATGATGTAAGCTGGCAAGGGGGATACCGCCTTTCTTGGCATCAGTTTTTATTTTAGAACACAAAAGGAACCAACGCCAGATGGTAATAATCCCATTAATAGCATTCTTCCAGGGACTAATTTCCAAAATAAAATTGACGATTGTTTGTAATGAAATAAATTCATTTCACACAGGAAGCTAGTAGTAGCTTTTGTCTGTTAGATGACAGAGTGAATTTTGTGTGGCTCTGTGCCAGATTCTCTCAAGAGACAATTTTCTGAAGGTTTACAAGAAGTAATGAAGGTGGAACATTGAGTTATTTAGAAACCAAATAATGTTAACCAAAGATCACAGATGTGGTCAGCTATCAAAGAAACCTCCTCATCACAAAAAGGGTTTTATTCTATCACAGAAGAGCTTCCACAGCACTTTTCAGTTAGAAAGCATTAAATTGATGGAGAAACACTTTTCTAATGTTCCCTGATGAAAATCTTGTATTCCGTGACAAAGGGCTATTTGTCAGCTTGGTGTCAACTTGGTTATACATCTCCTTTGTAAGAGTTCATTACTTTGTAGAAATTTGACATGATTATCTGAACATGAATCAAGTGACACCTAAATTTAATGTTTTAAAATAGAAGAAAATCACCTTTTCCAAGTGACTTGTCATAATTATTCCCTGTTGTCTCACACAATCCTCACATCAACCCCATGAAGCAGCAGCCTTCTTAGTTCCATTGTACAGAACACAAAACCAAGGTTCAGAAAGATTAAGTCAATCTTATTAGCTAACCAAATAGTAAGTAGTTAGGTCAAGATTCAGTCCCTGGCCACGAGACTGTAAGGCTTAAGCTCTAACTGGCTCAAGCAGCCCCCATTCACAAGTTTTGATCTACTTATATCCTGTTTCTGTATGTCTTTCTTAGGCAGCAAGGCCCCAGTGGTGGCCACGAGTACAAGCACTAGCAGCACCCATGGGAGCCAACACTCTACTCACTTTGCCCTTCGTCATTTCTATTTTCCAGAAATGGAACCGTAGGCTATTCTTACATTTCTGTAACTTAAACATTCACACAGAAATAGGTTGTTTATTTTCATGCTGGTAAATAAAGTTATTCCAGTATGCTTTGTAGATTGTATAAAACATAACTGTGTTTTAAAAAATATTTATTTGAAAGTGAGAGACAAGAGAAAGAGAGTATGGGCACGCCTGGGCCTCCTGCCACTACAAATGAACTCCAGACACATGCTTCACTTTGTGCATCAGGCCCTACATGGGTACTGGGGAATTGAACCTGGGCCTTCAGGACTTGCAGGCAAGTGCTTCAACCACTGAGCCATCTCTCCAGCTCATAACTCGGATTTTTAAAAAAGAATTCTGTTGTAGGCTGGAGAGAGATGGTTCAGAAGTTAAGACACTTACTTACCTGCAAAGCCTAATGATCTGGGTTTGATTCCGAGTACCCATGTAAAGCCAGATGCACAAAGTTGTGCATGCACCTGGAGTTCATTTGCAGTGGCTGGAGGCTCTGGTGCACCCATTCTCTCTCTTTCCCTGCTTGCAAATAAATATATAAATAAAATATTTAAAAATGATTCAGACTGGGTGTGGCGGCGCGTGACTTTAGTCCCAGCACTTGGGAAGCAGAGGTAGGAGGATTGTCATGAGTTAGAGGCCACCCTGAGACTACATAGTGAATTCCAGGTCAGCCTGGGCTAGAGACCCTGCCTTGAAAGACAAACAAGCAAACAAACAAACAGCCAAACAAAAAGGAAAAAATTCAGTTATTGGCTGGGAGATTGCTCATTTGGTAAAGCACTTGCTGCACAAGTGTGAGGTCCTAAGTCCAGACCCCCAAAGCCACAAAAAAGCTGATGTAGTAGCATGCATCTGTAGTCCCAGTGCTCATATGGTGAGATGGGAGATGGAGACAGGAGAACCCCCAGAACCATGCAGGTCACATAGTCTGGTACATGCGATGGAGAACAACAGAGACCCTATCTCAAAAAAAGGTGGAACGTGAAGACCAACACCTGAGATTGTCCTCCGACCTTCACACATGTGCCCAACACAGGCACGCCTGCACTCGTGTACATAACACACAAGATTGAAAAATGAGCTCTCCTCCTGCTAACCTACAGGGATTGACCGAGGCCTTCATGACCACGCTGTGAATGCTATTCATAATTCCACTGAGGAGGGCCTCTGGAGTAATGGAAGCAGAGGCGAGGGGATAAAAGAATACAACCTGTATACAAAAATAAAAAACCGAGTTCAGCTCTTTGTTACCCACAGGATTGAGACATAAAAGTAGCCAAGGATTAGCTCCTCTCCAGGCAAAGACGTCCTCAGTGTGCAGGACAAAGGCTCCTGTCTGTGACTCAGCCCTTGGCCAGGCTCAGGCCCTGACACTGCCATTTATTACTTAGGCAACTGACTTCTGTTCTCTGGGTACTGATTCTTCACCTGTTCCGAGGATGGCCAGCATACAGATGTCACTCTGAGATTCTCTCAATTCTTTTCCCCTCTGCTGAGACCCTAGACAGTTAGGATTACTTTTCTGGGTCTCTGTGAGTGCTTCCAGTGGGTTTTCTGGCAGGAACAGTGATGGCTTTGAGAGGAATCCTAAGGACACCTTGCCCCAGAGTTGGGTATTGCCACGGGAACAGAGGCTGCAGGTTATTTTTTGTAGAGTCAATAAAGTATAGTTCCTCTGGCCTTCAGCATCTGCAAATCACTGTCCCCCCACAACCCAGAACTGGAGATTTTCAACCAGGCTCTGTACTGAGGTAGGTAGTCATTAAAACAGTGCTTACTTAGCTGGATTTTTAGTAAAAACCCTATTAAACACCCCTCCCCTGCCATGTCTAGATCTTCTTTACAGGGTAACAGTCCCTTAGGGCAAGGAAACTACTACTTAGGCATAAAGGTCTCAAGGGGAAGATTTCAATATGACTTCCCCGGAGTGCAAAAGAAACTCTTCTAAGAATCCTTTGACAGGGTCTGGAAAACAGACAATGGAAGAGAATGTTTTTAGGATATATATGATGAAATGATTAGGAAGAAGACAAAGAAAAGAGAAGAACATTAGAAATAAAAAACTGCACAACCGGGTGTGGTGGCACACGCCTTTAATCCCAGCACTCGGGAGGCAGAGGTAGGAGGATCACCGTGAGTTCAAGGCCACCCTGAGACTACATAGTGAATTCCAGGTCAGCCTAGGCTAGAGCTAGACCCTACCTCAGAAAACCAAAAAAAAAAAAAAAAAAAAAAAAAAAAAAAAAAAAAAAAAAAAAAAAAAAAAAAAAAAGAAATAAAAAGTGCACAAGGGATGGGAAGATGGCGCCATGGTTAAAAGCACTTGCTCACTCTTGGGTTTGATTCCCCTTTATGTCCCCACATAAAGCCAGATGCACAAAGTGGCACATGCATCTGGAGTTTGTTTGCAGTGGCAGTTACAGTCCCTGTCCCCAAACAAACAAATAAATCAGTATTTTAAAGCTTCCTAAGAGTTAACTTCCAGGTAAGCTGGCAAGCTGAAGGCCTCTCCATGCAACCTGGGAGGAGGAGTGCCAGGATGAGGAAAGATGGATGCTACTGCGAAACAGTAAGGAAGACAGGAAGCGTTTTAGAAATCCACAGGAGCGATGCGTTAAAAAGAAGAAAGTCAAATGAATACAGCTCCTGCCATGGGATCCCTGGAGGGGGAGGAGAACAGAAGCCTCCACCCCACTGAGCTCTGTCCTCACCTCACTGTGATGGCCGTGTTTGGTTAGACTGTCTGCACATGAACAGGAATTACCCAGCGTCAGACTGCTTGCAAAGCAGGCTAACTAAGAGTGTAGTGCTGAAGTAGGGAAACACCTGATCAACAGGAAGAAAGAAGAAAACTTACTGCCATCGGGTCTTGTCCTTCAGGGAATTTTTCCTAGAGATGTCCCCTTCACTGGGGCTGTCCTCGTCCTCCACCTCCAGCCTTCGACTGCAGCTCCTGATGACCTGGAAGATGCTATTGACCGTGGACTCCTTCTCTGAATTCTTCAGGCCATTCTGTCCCACTCGTTGTAAGAAATTGTCTTGTCCACTATAATCTGCTACAAACTACAGGGGGAAAAACATCAAGAATTTGCTCTTACAACTGAGTATGTCTGAATAACCCACTTGGCTAGCAAACCAATCAGAGTCGCCATGCATGACAGCATCTGTGTCTATTTTATGGACAAGAACTCCCAGCAAAAACATTTTCTCATTTCACCACATAAAACACTCAAACTCACACTCGTTTCCACCGAGACAGCTTCAGTACCTCTAGGAATCACCACACTTCAAGTTCATGACACAAAAATAATGTTATTGCAGGGTTCCCTAGGGGAAAGATTAGGCACTTTACAGAGGAGGGGCAGTTCTTTTTCCTTGTCCTGAAGAAAACTAAACACAAGATCACTATGGAACACGATCCATGAGCGGGCCCAAGGAAAGCTGCCATTTTTCTTTATTGCCATGTGTCCCTACAGGATGACAGTGGCTTCTTGGTGGGTGCTAAGCTGCTACTGTCTGTATTCTTGATGTGGAAGTTTCTCATATCAGAAGGGAGAGCCACAGTTGGGTCAAGAGACCGGAGTTCCCTCTGCTGAGGACAGCAGGGAGCTAGCTGACCGGGGAGCCCTGGAGGCTTCCACCCCACTGATGAGCCAGTGCAGTTGTCTGTGAGGGGCTTCTCAAGATTTCCTGCTACCAGGTGATGCTTTCCTTTGCAGGTGACATGAGGCTTTCACCTAGAAGCTATGCCTGTGTGTGTATGTGTGCACGTGTTTGTACATGTGTTGCGTGTGTATGTGTACACGTGCATGCGTGTGTGTGCATGCATATATACATGTGTGTGCACCTGTCTGCATGTGCATGTGTGTCAAATGTCAGTCATGAGCATTGTCATGAGAGTGACCCTAGACTTGGGTTTGGAATTTTCAAATATGAGACGCCTCAAAATCTCCTGGACACTTTTTCTAGATCTTTCTTTCATCTTTAAATATCTCTGAGGGAGGTTCCCTTTTGTTCAGTGCCTCTCTCCTCAGAGCCCAATGCCCTCAGCTCATACTAGCTTCTCCACTTCTGGCACCAAGAACAAAAGCCACGGGCCATGGGCCTGGGAAGATGGAAACAGAGCTTTGAGTGTGAGGCACGGGTTTCTCCCCCAAAGCACTGACTTCCTCCACTCCTCCCTTCCCTGACAAAGCTGAAAAGTTAGCGTTCTCACTCTCTTAAACTTATGAATCGAGGTAGTCCTGCTGAGGAAGAAAAACTTGTAAAATTAAAACCAAAACAACAACACATGTTTCTACTTGTGCTCCAAGTGTCATATTAAACCTAATGTAACAATATTGAGTCCCAATCCCTGCTGGTTGTCCCCTTTCAAGAACCTACTTGTTACCCACCACCACCAAGGGTTACTGTTGCATCAAGGAGTCCATAAAGGGCCTGAAGGGACTCCTCAGAGCTGCTGGTTTGCCAAGGCTCACCTCTAAGGCCTCTTCTTGAGAATTGTACCGTGGGCAGAGCTTCAGCAGGCCGGAGGCTCCGTCGAGCACTTCACAGAGCTCCTTGAGGAACACCCCACAGAAGGGAACCACCTTGCAGCCGGGGATGTGCAGGGCTCGGGTCACCACCTTCCTGTACTCCACGGAAGACTCGTGCTGGGCCATGGCATCCTTCAGGCTCCGCATGGTCTCAATGTCAGACTGGTCCATGAACTGCCACATTTTTAAAACTTTTCTTGATCTATTGCAAGTAAATGACATTCTCTTTTTAGAATGAACAAGAGCTAACATAGCTTTCAGGGCACAGGCTAGATTCCATACAGATCCATTCTTTTATTTTTTTCTTAGTGTTTTTTACTTGTTAATGTTGATTTAGGTTTCTATTTTCCCAAAGGACAAGAGTATTTTTATTTATGTAAACTGAACCACAAAATAAAATAGGATAGATACAAACAAAAATGTGTTCACTAGGCGTTGGGGAGATGGCTCCGTTGGCAAAGTGCTTGCCATGCAAGCATGAAGATTTGAGTTCAGATCCCCATGACTCAAGTAAAAGCTGGTGTGCTGGCATGCCTTTAATTCCAGCATTGGGGAGGTGGAGACAGGAGTATCATTCTTAAGACTTGCTGGCTAGGTAGTCTAGCTGAATTGGTGAGCTCCAGCTTCCATGAGAGACCCTGTCTCAAAAAACTATACAGTTGGACAGTGACTGAGGAAGACACCAGACCTTGCTTCTGGCCTCCACATGCATGTGTTCACACACACACCCATACACACAGGCACACATGCACACCACATACACATACACAAAAATAGGTTAATTATGGAAGCTGGACACTGACTGAGTGATGGTGCAGGTTTTCCTGACAGCTACATCCAAAAGAAAAACAGTGAGTAACATTGATATAAAATAACAATTCTGTTTTAAAGGAAATAAGAAAATGGTTCATTCTGTGCCAAATATGAGTAAACATGGCCCAGAAACAGGGACACAAGTTCCTCTTAATGCCATGTTCCACTCTGAAAGAGGTCACAGAACCAAACAGTCATAAATAAACGCACACTGTTCAGAACTTCAGGGAAGTGGGATGCAGTAAGGCAGAGAAATCTCTTCTGCAGATTTCAGATGTCATCTTACCACATTCTTAGCTTTAGGGTTGGTAGAGGTTGGAGGTCTGTGATATATCCCGAGTTTTACCTAGTTAGTAAAACCTTGATATTAGGTCAGATACAGGGTTGACAGTAAGTGAGAGGCTAAACACATCCCAAGAGAACTTTGGCTCTCATTTTAGAATATTGCTTCTCTCCATAACTAGAATTAGTCTACGGGCTCTTCAGCGTAGATGTGGCTTCTTCAGAGACCACCAGTTCATAGAAACGTGTTTTTACACATGTTTATATAGGGTTGTCCACAGAAAACCTGCCCTTGTATTTTTCCTGAATCTCTTAGGTAGATACATGAAGCCTGCTCTTTTGACCTCTTGGGAAGAATTGTTTTATCAAATCAAGTTTGCCACAAAGCTGCCAACCTACTTTGAGGGACTTCATTTTGAAGCATTATTTTCATAACAAGATGTTAAATGGAAATTTTCATATTTTGAAATCACTGCTGGAGTGAACAGGTGACACTGTACCCTACCTTCTAAAGGTAGGTGTTGTGTCATCATGAGGGGTGTCCAAACTGTTCTGCTCTCAGTGGTCTCTCACTCTCCTTCAGTCCACATAGAGAATCTAGATCTGAGAGACAGGTTGGGAATAGAGAGGGCTTATGTGAGAAAGAGGGTCATCACCCCAAGCACAGGAGGTGACAAGTGAACACAAGTCAGGAGATGCTGACCTGTGTCCTGGGCAAATTTTCTCATTATATGGCCTGGTGTGTGACCCTTGCCTAAAGATGGGAGACTGGCTGGGGATGCTCAGTGGTGGAGAGAGAGAGAGAGAGAGAGAGAGAGAGAGAGAGAGAGAGAGAGAGAGAGAGAGAGGATTGCAGCCTTTTCAGAATTGGCAAAGAGCTGGAGCTGTCTTGGAAGGCCTGGCTGTCAGATGAGGTGGCTCTCAAACCTAGGAAGAAGTCCAGCTTGCTTTCCAAAAGGATTCTTATTAAGCAGTGGAAATCCTTTTTTTTTGGGGGGGGGTGATAATGAATAAATGAATGAGATATGGTTCTCATTAATAATAATTTTTATGCGAGTAATGGAGCCATAAAATTATACTTGGGGGCTGGAGAGATGGCTCAGCGGTTAAGGCACTTGCCTCCAGTGCCTAAGGCCCCGGGTTCAATTCCCCAGTACCCACATATGCCAGACCTACAAGGTGGTGGCCCTGGTGCGCTCTCTCTCTGTATTTCTCTGCTTGAAAATAAATAAATAAAATATTTAAAAAAAGTTAAATTATACTTGGGTATAAAAGAAGAACCAGCAAAAAATCAATTACTTTTTGTTAGAAAGAATTAGCATTATCTTAATATCTTTTAAAAATATTTTTATTTTATTATTTGCAAGCAGAGAGAGCGAGAGGAGGGTGGAAGAGAGAGAGAGAAAGAGGAGAGAGAGACAGACAAAGAATGAGTGCACCAGCCACTGCAAACAAACTCCAGATGCATGTGCCACTTTGTGCATCTGGCTTTATGTGGGTTCTGGGGAATCGAACTGGGATCGTCAGACTTTGCAAGCAAGCATTCCAATTGCTAAGCCATATCTCCAACCCCTTAACATCTTTTTTTTGGACAGCTAAATGTTATTCCATTATCTCGATGCATACTATTTCCTTTAAGTATTTTTCTAATTGTTTCTTTTACAAAAGTGGAGGACTCAGAAAGAGGAAGCAAAATGTACAATGTTTAAAAAAATTTAACAATGAGGGCTGGAGAGATGGCTCAGTGGTTAAGGCACTCGCCTCCAGTGCCTAAGGCCCTGGGTTCACTTCCCTAGTACCCACATGGGCCAGACCCACAAGGTGGTGGCCCTGGTGCTCTCTCTCTCTCTCTCTCTCTCTCTCTCTCTCTCTCTGCTTGAAAATGAATAAATAAAAAAATTTAACAATGAGGATGTTACTTCTTCTCATATAGTTGCTGAAAAAAAAGTATAAAAAGAAAACCCTCAGTTATCCTGAAATAGTTGTTTGATATCTCAGTGTCTTTCAAGCCCCCAAGTGCACAACCAAACCATGTTTCAACATCAAAAGAATATTTGAGAGGCTGGAGAGATGGATCAGTTGGTAAGAAAACTTCTGGTACAAGCTTGAGGGTCTGAGATCACCTCAGTTAATTCCCCAGCACTCATGTTAAAGGTTGGGCCATGCACACCTGTAACCCCAGTCCCGTGGGGAGCAGAGACAGAGAATTTCTGGGGATCATGACAATGGAAAGCTCCAGAGCCAGTGAGAAATTCCATTTCAAGGAAACACATACATGAGTGATGGAGGAGGGGATGCCACATGTTCTCTGTGCTCCATATACACATGAGGTGTGCACATCTGCACACACACACACACACACACACACACACACCACATAGACCACAACACTATACCGCATATACTGCACACATGTATACACACACAAAGGAATATTTGACAATTTGATCTCCTGCACATATTGTTCTAAGAAAAGAGCTAAATATGCCTGGTACACTTCCCATCTATCCATAAAGATATTAGTGTTGAGACAAATACAGGATCATTATTAGGTAGCAGAGTGTGAGTGTAACAAAATGCACAGTGATATAAAGAGAATCTCCTGGGCATAAAGCTGTCTTGAATTATGAATTCAAACTAAATTGGATCTAAAAGTAAAATTCATTCTAGGTCTGCAAGTGTCATTCTGAGGCTATTTTTTTTTTTTTGTTCTGAAGTAGGGTCTTGCTCTAGCCCAGGCCAACCTGGAATTCATTATGTAGTCTCAGGCTGGCCTTGAACTCTCAGTGATCCTCTTACCTTTGCTTTCCATGAGCTGGAATTAAAGGTGTGTGCCACCACCAAGCCCAGCTTGAGGCTATTCTTTTTATATTTTTATTTATTTATAAAAATATTTTTATTTAATTTAATTGCAAGCAGAGTGAGATAGAGAGAAGAGAGAGACAGAAAGAATAGGTACACCAGGGTCTCCAGCTGCTGCAAAGGGACTCCTGATGCACGTGCCACTTTGTACACCTGGATTTACATGGGTACTGGGGAACTGAATCTGGGTCATTAGGCTTTTCAGGGAAGTGCCTTAACCACTGAGCCATCTCTCCAGCTGGAGGCTATTCTTCTATGAAGAAAATGTGAAGCATGGTACATGACAAACAGTCTAATATGGCTTCCAGGGCTCCACACCTCCTGGCAGTATACCTTTGTGTGGGCTATAACACAGTGACTCAGAGCTGATCCTGAATGACCAGTACAGTATGGAGGAAGTGACGGGGTATGCTTTTGAGGCTAGGATATAAAAGGTATTACAACTTGTGCTTCGGTCTCTGGGACACTCACTTGCTATGAGGATACTCACATCCATAGAGAGAGGAGGGGGCGGGGCACAGACAGCAGCCACCACCACACTGCCAGTGAAACATACAAGTGTAAGACCCAGCAAAATAGACACTTTATCACAATGTTTTCTTAAAATGACTGTAATAGATTCTTTTATAGGAAGCCTATCACACATAAGAGCAGGGTCGTAAGGGTATAGGCTATTGCTCTCCCACTGTTTTTTTCTGCTTTTTCTTCTCTGAGTTATGACTGGTATATTTATGTGGCCATTTTTAAAGCTAATGATGTGGCCATATGAAGAGTTTATTCCTAGTTAGGAAAGTTCAAAGGAAAAAAATCCTTCTGAAATTTTCATGTCTTCAAACTAGAATCCCTATGCAAGGACCTGGAAAATCAAAGAAAAGTTTTATCATGTTATACAGCAAGATTTTCCTACAACGAGCATTCTCACAGGGACAGTGAGCCTCAGGAAACAGCAACAACAGTTTCTCTGGTGGGAGCCTTATGATACGCCAGGCCCACCTGCCTGGACAGCTAGGTGCTTTCTTGCTATTTCCTCGTTTTACAAAGAAACTGAGGTTCAATGACGTCAAGTGTCTTAACCAGATTGCGCAGCTATTCCACTGGGAAACCAGGAGTTGATTCCCTGCCATTAATTATTCAATTATTTAAAATCTAAACGCTGTACTATTAATTAGGCTGTCCTTTCTCACATGCCAAGCTGCCTCTCACAGGAGCAAGAGCACTCTGCTCCGTGCCAGGTAAAGAGGATAAAAGGCAGTAAGTAAGGCGAGGCTTTATGGTGGGATTGTTATTAGCTTAATGGGTATCAGAAGGATCAAGATCATGGGGTCCTTAAATCCAAGTCAGCTGTGCAGGGTGGCATATCACTATAATCTTAGCATTTGGGACCTGAAGGCAGCAGTATGGTGACTTCCAGGCCATCCTGAATGAATCTCTGTCCCACCAGGCTGCCTGTATTACATCCCACCATGCCAGGTGATCTGGCATAAAGGATTTTTTTTGGTGGTTTTTCGAGCTAGGGTCTCGCTCTAGTCCAGGCTGACCTGGAATTCACTATGTAATCTCAAAGTGGCCTTGAACTCACGGCAATCCTCCTACCTCTGCCTCCCGAGTGCTGGGATTAAAGGCGTGCGCCACCACGCCCGGCATGGCATAAAGGATTTAATTTATCTTTTAGGACTTACCACAAAAAAAGTTTTGAGAATTAAAAGATATATTGTGTGGATTGTGCTTAGCTAGGTGATCTGGACACACGATGAGTGCTGGATACCAAGGAGAGCTAACACTATTGGAAGCTTATGGTCAGTGTTAGCCACTGTTATTACTAAAGGTAGGTAGTGTTCCTGAGCTACCAGTTCTGGAGCAGTTGAAAGGCAGAGCTGGGAAGAGCAAGATTTCAGTGAGGTCTGATGGGTAGAAAGAGAGAGACCAGTGAGAAGATGAATGGGTTATGCAACCAGGTCATTCTACTTACTTTGGACAAACTCTTGAGCTCAGGGCTGGTAGAGTTTGGCAGGACTGTGATCGGCCTGTAGAGGCTGTTTTCTGTTGCAACTTTGAGGGCCAGGGCTTATGGAGCTGAATAGAAGGCAGGTAGGGAATTCTCCAAAATGATCACCAACCACCACTTAGCTAAAAAGTGTGGCTGCCCAGGGAATCAATATAGTATCACCTCCAGATCACCGTCTTCACCCCGCCTTACCTGAGGCCGGCTAGGAACTCCATGACAGCGTTGTAGTTGCCCATGTTCCAGCAGCACTTGGCCACGTGCACCAGATACGAGAAGACCTCCCGCTTCTCCTCCATGGAGCCCGCTGTGAGGATCAGCCACGTCACCCAGGAGCTCACCTGGAAGATGAGGAGGGGCATTCACTGAAGCCATGCCCTGGGAGCTTGAGGAATACTTTCCCAAAAGAATTCCTTTCTTCAAAGACAGTTTGGTATTAGGAAAAGTAGAACTTAGCCAAGAGCTCTAGAGTGAACACCCAGCTCTACCACTGCTTTGATAAGGGATTTGGGGGAAGTCATTAATTTTTCTGAGTCTTCATCTTCACCTTTAAAGGGCAACCATAAAACCCCTCTTGATCTAGAAAATTCTGTGAGGCTAAAATTAATAATAAGGTCATGTGGCAGTTATTGAAGGGACTCAACTGGTCAAAGTGCTAAGAATAATAGATTGTTGAGTACTTAGTCCCAAACGGGACATCTATATCACCCCTTATAAGACTCCACTCTGGGGAGCATCACAGAAAAGTGGGAAGAAAGAATGCAAAAGTTGGAGGAGAGGGAGGAGTGTTGTAGAACACTGTTTTCTGGGCATGACATGACCAACTGCACTCTTGGGCTCTCAGCAGATGTGATTACCTGTACAAGACCTGCACAAAACTGGGCCCCATCAACATGCCCTCAAGGAGTGGGGAGGGCCCATGAGGCCCCACCCCTCCCTAAAGTTCATGGTTGCTGGGGGAGGGAAAGACTTTCTTCAGTGGTGTAGACTCTGATAAGTTGCTCATGCTTCTGTAAATAAGTCTGTTGCAGTCAGCTTCTCGCTACACAAAGACCCCAACCAAAAGCACCTTATTGGAGGAAAGCGCTTATTTTGGCTTACAGACTTGAGGGGAAACTCCATGATGGCAGGGGAGGCTGCAACTCACCTCCTGACCAATATCAGATGGACCACAGCAAGAGGAGAGTGTGCTAAACACTGGCAAGGGGAAGCTGGCTATAACACCCATAAGCCCTCCCCCCAACAACACATCCAACAAGGTTCCGATTCCAAAATTGCCATCAGCTGGAGAACAAGCATTCAGAACACAAGTTTATGGTGGACTCATGAATCAAACCATCACAAACTCCTAGCCTATACTCCTACAGGAGTATAATAATAAGTGCATTGGGTTACAAAAAAACAAAAACAAACAACAACAATAACAAAGATATAAAAGATGGAGAACTAGTTGGGAAGAAGAAAGGGATCAGGGTGAATGGGAGAGGGATAAGAGGCCATAGACAATGATTAAAATAAAAATCTTATGTATACACAAAAAGTATACATAAAAGTGTTATTAAGAACCCCCTTGTTAAGTATAGCTAATATATACGGCCTATGGAAAATTTTGATGGAAATATAGTTCACTGATGGATACCAAGATTAATATAATGTAGTTAGCCCATAAATTGAAAGCATTTATTGAACAATAAAATGTGTAGTGCAAATAAAAAACACAAATATATATATTTTTTTACAAAAATATTTTTAAAAATATTTTTTATTTATTGATTGAATTTGAGTGTGTTTGTGTGAGAGAGAAAGAGGGAGGGAGAGAGGGAGGAAGAGAGGGAGGGAGGGAGAGAGAGAGAGAGAGAGAGAGAGAGAGAGAGAGAGAGAGAGAGAGAATGGGCATATCAGGGTTTCCAGCCACTGCAATCGAACTCCAGACACACACACCACTTTGTGCATCTGACTTTACATGGGCCCTGGGGTATTGAACTTGGGTCCTTCTGCTTTGCAGGCTAACGCCGTAACCACTAAGCAATCTCTCCAGCTCCACAAAAATACTTTGAACAATCCTTTTCACATACATTATTTGCTATGTTCTTCAAGTGACAACATAATAAGAATAAATACTTACATAGCATTTATTATGTGCCAGGAAGCATTCTAAGCACTTCATTAATGTGACCTCATTTATCTCTCACTAAAATCCCGAGTGAGGGATGATTCATATCCAGAGAGACTTGTTGAAGGTCCTCAAACAACAGGTAACAAAGGTTGGCTTTGAACTTCTGAGACTGTACTATGCATCCCTCACTACATGCTGCATGTGTACTCAGGAACGCTAATGTTTGCTAGTTATGGGAATAAATTTATTATAATATGATTTGGTTTTTTTCTACTATACAGTTTAGCATTTCAGTTTTTAAAAAATATTTTATTTATTCATTTTCAAGTAGAGAGATGCAGAGAGACAGAGAGAGAGAGAGGGAGAGAAAGAGAGAGAGAGCACATCAGGGCCATCACCTTGTGGGTCTGGTTTATGTGGGTCCTGGGGAATTGAACCCGGGACCTTGGGCACTAGAAGCAAGTTCCTTAACGGCTGAGCCGTCTCTCCAGCCCAGCATTTCAGTTGTAATAACTCACAGCTGTGTCCCTTTAAATGATCTCTAAGTTCTAAGATGATCTTGCTGCTGTCATTTGTCACTTGGACACTGCTGTCCATCTGAGTTGCTTTCTCCACCCTGGCTAACGGCAGGATGCATGAACTCAGTTGGTACAACCAAGCCATGATCTCGATCCTTTGTGACCCCGTTCGTTGCACATGGGCCAACAACACTGCTGAAACCCAGGGAGCAACACTTTCCCCGGCCTGAAGGAGGAGTTCACAGTAATTCAGACAACTGAGGAAACAGGAACCCAATGCTGAAGACAGAATTAATGACATTTAGTGCCAGTAGCATCCATAGAGGATAGTCCAACCCCATTTTTCCAGGTCAGGAATCTGTGGCTTGCAAGGCCCTGGGTATGATCTCCAGTACCCCAAACATAACAACCGAAATAAATGAAAACAAGAACAAAACCAACTAACCAACCTACCAAAAGAATCTATGTCTCATGGAGAAGTGACTTTCCTAGATCCTGATACTTTGGATATTAAGACTAGGACTCCTGGTCCAGTGCTCTAGCTTTCATTTGATGAAAGGTGACAGTTTCTTTACACACCGTCCTGGGCAGGTCCCCTTAGCACTCAACTTGAAGCTGAACACTGGAACAAAAGGACAAGACACCAAGCAGTGTACCCTCAAAATGATTAAAGAAATGAAAAGAAGAGGACAACAAAAACCAACCCAAACCAGAATGTCTGGGATTGAGGCCACATCTTTCTTTTCGGTCCCTATGCAGAGACAGACAGGAAGATAGTCGCAGCAGGGAGTGTTTGAGATAGGAAACAGGATTTTACTCTGGAAGCAGGAACACTGGAGAAATACTCTGCTAATACCTTTCTGAATAAACTGCTGGGCCTGAGCCCAGAGGACTCCCGGATGCCCCTGTTGTCCACCTTTTTGGAGAATGCTGGCCTTCAGGAAATATCAAACATACCTGGAAGCAAGCCTCTAAGACAAGCCCTGTCCAGACCATCCCAAGGCATCTCCTGCAGCGATGAGCGACCCTTTACTCACAGTCTCTATGCTCTGTTCCCTCATACATTTGAAAGTTGGATCAAAAAGTTATTTTTCAGCCAAGTGTGCTGTGCATGCCTTTGATCCCAGCACTCAGGAGGCAGAGGTAGGAGGATCGCCGTGAGTTCAAGGTTACCCAGAGACTACATAGTGAAGTCCAGGTCAGCCTGGGCTAGAGCAAGACCCTACCTCAAATCCTCCCCCCACAAAAAAAGAAGTTAATTTTTCATCAGAGTCCAATTCTTTCTATAGTTTAATTTGCTTTCGATATCTCCTACTCTACAACAAGAAATAAACTGCTTTTCTTCCTAATGGAAATGAGATCCTGTCAAGTTAAAATGACTCCTCAGAGTCACCCAGCTCAGTGCTTAAGGCTCTGTACTTCCTGAGGCTTTAGTGCTTTTCCTGTTGAAATTCACAGTTAATCAAGCTCTTGGGAAAGCCATTGTTCTTTCAGTACCAGGAAAGGGTTAACTTCTGCCCTGGGAGAGGCCAACTTCACAGAACAGGCATATACTACTACTTGGTTTATATACAGATTTGTTTCCTATCAGTCAATCATTTTTCCATACACTTTCCCACAATGCTAAGGAAAAAAATAGCAATACTGTATTTCACGTGAAAACCTAATTTAAACCAACTGTTCCATTCGTGAGTGTGAGTCCCCAAGGGCCCCTGGTTGTTGAGATTATGTAAGCACTGTTAACATAAACACACACACACACACACACACACACACACACACACACACACACCATCTTCTTACAAACTTCATGGACAATTCTTATTATGGCCTAATGGATTCATAATTTTATTGATGTTAAGTAGTGAGAATGTCATCAAGACAAAATAAACAAATAAAATAAATGAGATAAAAAGATTCTGTGACGTGACAGTGTTGTCCAAAGCATAAATGGTGGCTATATTTGTTAAGTGGAAAATGAGATGTGGTGCCAATTCAGAAGGAACTTCAGAATAAGCAGTTACAAAGAAAAATATCAACACCACATAGTGTACTATTGCTGTAGCGCAGAGAGCTAAAGCACACAGGCATTACTTCGAACAGGTTATCTTGCCCAATTTCAAAGCTTAGCACAGAATAAGGAAAGAATTAGATCCTCAGCTCAATTATTCAAGAGCCTCTCCTAGAAAGCTCTGGCTTATCCCAATGATCCTGAGATCTGAACCACGCCTGTATCTTCTTCACAGCCTCCCTCCCTTTCTGTCTTCCTAGAGATTGAACCCAGAGCTTTGCATACACTAGACAGGCACTTTTAGCACTGAGCTACATCCCTATCTCTTCTTTATTTTAAGATAGTTTCTCATTAAAATGTCCAAGGGGGCCTTAAACTTACAATGTCCGTGCCTCAGCTGCCCCAGCAACTGTAATTGTAGGGTGTGCTACCATGCCAGGCATGGCCATATTTTTCCTTTTGCCTTTTTTCAGTACTTATACTTTCCTTTCCCTTTCCATACCAAATGCCATATTGACTGCATGGGAGCTCAATTAGAAAGAAATATTCTCGTAACTTTAAAGTGATATCTCCTTGGTCTAGTGTGTCTCACCCATGGTCCTTTATAAAGACAAATAATTCTTGACCCACCAGGTCTCTAGCCAATCTACAATATCACCTCACCTCTCTCTCCCACCCCTTGCTTTTAGCGAGGGAAACTAGATTGCTTATCATCTCAGGGACACTGGAATGCTGCTCCTTCGACAGAAGGCTCCCCCATGCCCAGCTTGTTTTATTAGCTCATGCCCATGCATCCCTTAGGCACATCTCCCATGATCTCTGGGCTTCACAATCAGAAGAGCCCTCACTGACCCTGTCCCCTTTCCACAGTGAGAAACCTATTGGTGGAGAGGACATGACTGCTCACAGGCCACAGCACCTACTTCTAGATCATTCACCCTGTAGACGCAGGTTTCCCAAGTTCCCTGACCAAATGGCCTCAAGACCATTTCCAGGCTCAAATGTGCCTTCTGTCTGTCTCATTCCTCCTGACAGCAGGCCACAATGGCCAATGGGGGTGGCAGTGCTGAATGGGCAGATCTTGAACTTGACACTTGAAGTGTCCACATGCTGGTACACGAGCTGGGATGGGAAGATAAGGTGGGTAGGCCAACAGCCTTCATCCCCTTTTGAACTTGTGCCTCAAGCCTATCAGGGAGGGGCACACCACTCTTTGGGAACTCTTTAGGACTTACCTGGCTTCCTTCTTGGACTATGTAAACAACTGTGGGCTATGGTGTCCCATGAAGGCAGATGTTGGGCCTGCTTAGCTTACAGCAAGTAACCATGTCAGTGACTACTCAAGATCTGCCCTCTGTGAATCCAACAAGGGTTAGTAAATGAGTGAGTGAATAAATGAATGAAGCTTACTTCTTCCAGGAAGGCATAGTTGATAGTTAACTTAACATCTTATATTTAGTTCCTTTCTACTCTCTAACTTAATATAGGACCTTCATTCCACAGCCAGCACTTGGTTTCTCTCTACTGCATGGATGTGCAGTTAGTTTATTTTTGTTATGTTTGTGTGCCTGGCTTTCACATGGGTCTGTTCTGCCTGCCCTAGCAGACTCTGAGTTCTCAAAGATAGAGACCATCTTTCCCACATTTCCAGGATGGGGACACTCGGTGCCTCTGGCCACCAGTCAGGCCATCCAGAGTCCCAGGGGACCATGGGCAGGGAGGATTCTCAGCATTCAGGAATATTTGTAGAAAAGCCTAAACATTTCCTATTGCTGTTCCCAGGTCCAGAAAAAGGAGACGAATGAATTTCTGCCAAAAAGATTTTTGAGTATCCTGAGTACACGATTTGTTTAAAAGGGTTGGGAGATGGCTCAGTAGATAAGTACTTGCCTTACAAGCATTAGTACCTGAATTCGGATTCCCAGAACCCACATAAAGCCAGATGCTTTCTCCCAGTGTGCCGAGAGTAAAAAGGGAAGTGGAGACAAGAGAATCACCCAGAAGCTCACAGGCCAGCCAGCCAGGTGCATTTGGAGCAGTGGAAGGTGAGACCTGACACTTAAAGTTGTCTTCTGACCTCTACATGTGTGTGCCCACATGAACATGCACACACATAACCACATCATACACACGCACACACATATACAAAAAAATAAAAGATTTGTTAGAAAGTTGGTAAATTGGCCCAGGTATCTGGTCACCATACTGTGAAGTTTGGGCTCAGATGGTGAAATACAGAGAATCCAAGGAAAATCTAGCAAAGCAGTTCTAGAGTAGCTTGTGTAAGGTGTGCCATACCTACCCTCTATGGACTAAGGTATTCAGGCATACATGTGCAACACATACGCATCAGCCACACCTTGTCTACCTGTGCTCCTCACGTACATCAGATCCCAGGTGTCTGTTCAAGTGTAGATTCTAAGGCCTCACTCAGACTGAGAGAGAAATCAGACCCTCCGAGGGCAAGGCTGGGTGATTCCTAACTGTACTGGAGTCTGAGAACAGGGCAGGGCTGCAATGCCCTTGTTTTGCCCCACCTGCCCTGGGGGGGGGTCAGAGTTCCAGTAGCATGCCTGTTCTGTGTGATAAATCAGTCACTCTGGCCTCAGTGTGATAACTGTACCTGAGCCTAGGCTGTAGCCCATTTGGAACAAGGAAGGAGAAGCCAGAGTGAGGTAGACAGAGTTACATCCAACTCCCAGCTCAGCTGCTTCTTTGTACATGTCTCCCAGGCAAGCAGCCTAACTGCTCTGAGCCTCTTCCCTTTCCATCAAAATGAGAAATTATATCATAAAGTTACTGTGACAGTGAAATGGGGAAGTACATCCTTAGCTCTCAACAGGTCCATTGTGTGTAGATAAGAGCTGGATGAATGTCTTCTGCTGGACCCAGGCAGTAGCTCCTGCTGTGACTACTACTAACCTTGTTATGTGCCTGGTGATTGGCTGAATTCCAGGTACTAAATTTAGAAATTCCAGAAGACAGTAGACCCTAAATCCCACTTCTTAACTACATTATGATCAGACTAGAAGAAAATGGAGTGTCCTGAGCAAAATCTCTTCCTAACAGAGGCAGAGCTCACAGTTCACGTCTTCCTGACTCCTGAATGATGAGACGAAATGTGTGAGTTACCATGGCAGCCTTCTCTCAGTTTTATGGTATCTTGTCTCATATTAATTTCCCCAAGATGTATGCTCCCTGGAGGCAGAGAGAACGGAGATTAGGATGTCTCCTGCTCCTAAACAGCCTCCTTGACACTTCTTCAGAAGTGGTACAACAATCAATGACACATCTCCTCCCCGACAACTGCATTGCCACTGTTTTCAGAACAAATGCCAAATCTCTCTTTTTTGGTTTTTCAAGGTAGGATCACGCTCTAGCCTAGGCTGATTTGGAATTCACTAAGTAGTTTCAGGCTGGCCTCGAACTCACAGTGATACCTCTGCCTCCCAAGTGCTGGGATTAAAGCCAAATCCCATTTTGGGGCTTCAAGGATGGTACCATTCAATCTAAAATTTTCATCTCTAGCGTCAGTTCTTACTACTGCCCACTGTTTGCCCACTTACTATCCCAACACTATTCTATGATTCATTTTTTATTCTCTCTCTTCCCAGTTCTATGCCAGTTTTTATAAAATATTTTATTTATTCATTTTCAAGGAGAGAGAGAGAGAGAGAGAGAGAGAGAGAGAGAGAGAGAGAGAGAGAGAGAACAAACCAGGGCCACCACCTTGTGGGTCTGGCATATGTGGGTACTGGGGAATTGAACCGGGGCCCTTAGGCACTGGAGGCAAGTGCCTTAACCGCTGAACCATCTCTCCAGCCCCTCTATGCCAGTTTTCAATATGATTACTTGAGTCATGAATCTGTCAGCAGTTTTGTTTAAATATTTGTTCTGTTTTAGCTATACCATATCTCCCAATCTGCACAGATTACATGAGATTGACTGTATTATTATGTTCAAGACTGGTCTCAACGATTTGTCCAAAGATCAGTATCTGACTCAGGCCATATACAGCCTCCTTCAGGCATCCATTGAAGCCACCAGAAAAAGACACATTTGTTTTGTTGAAATCACACTGTAAGTCTATGAGCCTGAGGCTGTCAGCAGCTGTCTTTGCTGCAGTTATCAAGAAAGCCAGCCTAGAAATGAAGCCAACATAATGGAAAGATGAAGCTGGATTCCAGTGGACGTTGGCTGATTCCTATATTCTGTCATACCTAAAACCCTCTGACAACACCATATGTAAAAATAGATTTCTTCTTCTCTTCCTTATTTTTCAGCAGGTTTGAATTGACTTGCTGCTAAGGCGCAACTGAAAACAAAAGCCTTGACAAATACACACTGGTTTAAGAGAACTCTCCTTGGAATAAATACTATGTAACAGGAAGAATGCTGGGCACAAGTAAACAAGACTAGATCCTGGAGCTTTCTGGGAGACAACGGTATATGCAAATAATTAAAAAGCAGTCAGTTCATTGGATAAGTACAAGGTTAAAGTTGGGCATTTATATGCTGCACCTCTCGAAGTCTGGTTTTCTACCAGTGCTTGGTCCCAGCTGCCCTCCCGAGGCATTTGTGTTTATTCTTTCCACAGCTTCTGCATGTCTGTCCACTGGCCAGGAGCTATGCTAGGCATGGGGACAGAAAGAATGGAACAAGCATGAGAAGGCTGAGATAAGCAAAAGCAGAATTTCAATCTAAAGGCATAAGAAGCTTCTCGTTTCAGATGGCAGTGACCACTGGGAAGACTCAAACTCATCAAAGTGCTGAGAAGAAGGCAATGGAATATTTGGCACTAAAATGAGACATCTCTGTCACACTCTGTAAAGGCTTAGGGACCATTTCAGAAGAGGTGGTAGAATGTAAGAACCGGGGGAAGGGGAGGAATGCTTCTAGACACAAAATGACTGTGGTACCACAACTTTATAGTGGCTGATATTACCTACATAAAACCTGCATAATAGAAGTGAAACATGATGATATCAAAATAGAAACTAGTTGGGAAGAAGGGACTCAGTGGATGGGGATTTGGAAGGGAAGGGTGGCGGGAGGGGATTATGATCATGATATATTGTCTATATGTATGGAGGTTGTAAAAAAAGTTAAAAGAAAGCCAGGTATGGTGGCACATGCCTTTAATACAAGCACTTGGGAAGCAGCAGTAGGAGGATCGCTGTGAGTTCAAGGCCAGCTTGGGACTACATAGTGAATTCCAGGTCAGTCTGAGCTAGAGAGAGACACTACCTTGAAAAACAAAACAAAACATACTAAACAAAAAAGTTAAAAGAAAGCCAAGAGGAAACATCATCCATTGCCGGGGTGAGTGCAAACTTGTACAGCCACTATGGAAATCAGTATGGACACTCCTCACAAAGATGAAAATAGATTTCTCATGTGATCCAGCTATACCACTCCTGGGCATGTGCCCTGATAATCCACCCTTTACGACAGAGATACTTGTTCAGCCATGCTTGTCATAGCTCTATTTACAACAGACCGATGGAATCCTCATAGACACCCATCATCTAATAATGAACACAATGCAATTAAACTCAATGTTAAGAAATAATGAAATTTGCAGGAAAAGAGATGGACTTGGAAAAAAATCATTCTAAGTAAAGTCACACAGACTCAGAAAAGTAAACACCACATGTTCTCTCTCACATGCAGTTCCTAACCTGGATCAACCTTAGTTGACTGGAAGTGGTAGTAGGTACAGAATTAGAATGAGACACGAGAAAGCAGAAATAGGGAGGGACAAAGGAGGGGATACTTGACAGGCTAGGTGAGGGATAGAATACAAAGGGTTGAAGAGTCTTGAGGGGGAAGGGGAGGGGAGAATTACACAAAACTAATGACATGAATAATGCCATAGAAACCTTCCTCCTGGATAGCAAACTACAGCCCCTTAATAAGTGGGCTGTGGAGATTGCGCAGGCAGAAGTGCCCTGTTGAATGCGGAGACAGCTCAATCTTAAAATCATGGGCTCTGGCTGGTAAATCTTAGTGCCAAAATTGGGTTACCCCATAGTGAGCTGTTGGTCAGGGAGACCCATGAGGCCCCCCCAAACAATGCATGCTATTGTCAAAGCATTTGGTTATCAACTAGAGCCAAAAGGTATGACCCTATTGCGGAAGACACCACAGGTTGCCATCCCAGCACATTGAGAGATCATGCTGGAACTGAGAGGGAAGCCAGCTCCCTCCTAGCTAATCCTCATCGTGCTGGAAACTGCCACAAGAGCTGCTGGGAGATAATGGTTACCAACAGCATGAACAAGCAGGAGATCCTGCAAGCTACAAAATCAAGCAACCGGGCAAAAGGTACACACCTGCGTAATAGTGGCACACAGTCCATGTGGGTATTCAACTGCTCCCTGAATGGACATGAGGCCTTCTCAGTGGAAGAGAACTCATACCTAGTACTGGGAGGCAAGTCATAATTTTACGGGCAGGAAAATAATAGAGTCCGGAGAGAACCTCCACTGCTCTTTGGCTAAGAAGAATGGGCACATACAAGAGAAAGTCTCTCCAATAACTATGCTATCCCGTTTAATACAAGCTGATCTCACTCTCGGTTGGAGAATCTGTTTTTGTTTTTTTTTTTTCACAGATGGAGAATATACTAGGGAGCACCAAGATCCTTCAAGAAAAGAGGGCCCACTGATTACCATGAGACAACCTCTACCATATCTGCTGGGGCCCAAGAGATTGTAGAGGAAATAGCAATTTTAACACAAGTACTGCTCTCATTGCTAGCCTGACAACCAGCTCCAGATGGTGATAGACACTGTAGTCACTCAAAACTCATCAAAGAAGAAAAATCAGAGACTCCAGGGAACTCAATACTAACAGACTTCTAACACATCTGCCAAGGCTCTGGGAACACTGAAGAAGAGGGGGTGGAAATATTTTCAGAGGCACAGGGTGGGTAGGAATATTCTCAGATATGGTTCCCCTCCCCCAACAGAGACTGAGGCCTTTATCATCCCACATTGCATACAACAATCCCACTGAGGAGGGCTCTCAGTGGAATGGAGGCAGAGGAGAGGAGAAATAAGAGTATAACTTGAGGGGACTATTACTAACAAGCAATATGTTCATAAAGTGCATAATTCAGAAAAAAATTAGAAAGCCAAGACAGCATACTTTGCTTTGCAAGTAAGTTGGCTGCACATATGTCCACCTTGTCCATGCTGTCAATCATTGAGGGTAGAGAGCATATTCTAGGCATGGTCCTAATGTTGGCAGAATTTCTCACCCACATTTAACAAAAACCAGTTGTTTACTCTCCTATTCTTCACCTATAAATTCCCTAAATACTTGGAAACCAGGTTCTAAAGTCACTCGAATTATTTACTGTTATACAATAAACTAGGGAAAATATTTGAGATGTACAAATCCATTGTTAGTTAAATAACTTGGGAGAATGCCCAGCAAATATGTGTGCTGTGTTAGTTCTTCTGTCTGACCACACTCAGTCCAATTGAATGGATCATTCATCCTGAAGCTAATCATGAAACGGTATTCAAAAGCAAGTCTCATCTCATGTCTATTCTTCCCTTTGTGATAGTATTACTGATATCCCTAGAATAACCTAGTCTTGGTTATTTTATTCCATTTTAATATGATGGGATTAAAATCCGTAACTGTTTCATGAAACGTCTTGCTGTACGTGAGATGCCAGCTCAAAATTATCCTGATCCTACTTTACGGCTACTTATGAAAGAATTTTTTTTCTGAGGCAGGGTCTCACTCTAGTCCAGGCTGACCTGGAATTCACTAGGTAGTCTTAGGCTGGCCTTGAACTCAGGGTGATCCTTCTACCTCTGCCTTACCAGTGGTGGGATTAAAGGTGTGTACTGCCACACCTAGCTAAACAATTTGATTTTCACACAATTTTTCTTTTTAGTGCCAAGACTTGAACCCAGGGCCTTGTGTGTGTTAAGCATGTGCTTTACTACTGAGCTATATCCCTAGTTCCACTTTCCAAGCAATTATAATAAAAGCTTCCATGTGTCAGACATGTATTTGTGAAAAGGACACTATTTCTCCCATTTAACCTCAGCCACATGTGGTGGATGCTAACACTATTCCCATTTGATGACGAAGAACCTACGGCTCAGAGTGGTTACACAAGCCAGCCTAAAGGTTAGACACCTATGAAGTAGAGATGAGCCAAATCAACAGTTCATGCTTTTAGCTGGGCTCTATTGCCTTCTATTGTCTCTTATGGGGTTAATTAACAGTGAGACGCTTATAGGTTTGAGCTTCAAACAATCACTCTGTGCTAGTGTGGTGGTGGGGGTGTGAGGGGGTGGTGGTGGTGTGTGGTGAGGGGGTAGAAGCCTCTCACTATGGGAAGCTTAGCAACAAGGTCTGAGAAATGCAACCCAGTCAGCTTTCCTTTAGAAATAGAATGTTAGTGTTCTGGGAAGTCACAGAGAAGGTGACACTGGGACCTAGTGGTGGCCTATTAATGCTCCTATGTGGTCACCCATCTATCTCTGGCCTGCACCATAGGAGTGGATCCCCTGAATTCCAGAATCCAAAAGAAGAAAGAATGTGTGGGAGAAGCCATGTGAGAGATTCCATCCCTGCATCTTATTCCTGAGTTGTCCCAGTCAGGAGACACACAAAGGGGAGTTCTCACGGAACTGCTGTCCCTGAGGAATTACTGGTCTCTATTGCTTCTTCCTTTCAGAGAGTTGGGGAAGTCCTGGAAATCACTGTTGCTGCTTCCTCTCAAGGAGTTCTCTCTGGATCTGTCCTTATCACTTTTATTTTATAAGTGAAATTGAAACACAGAGAGGTTTGGTCATAAAACTGCTGAATAGCAGAGCTGGGATCACAATGCAGGCAGGCCTGCCCAGAGACCATGCCTATAAACTACATGCTGCTGGTGTAAGCAGGTACTATAATACTAAATGCTGCTGGTGTGAGCTGGTTCTATAACACTAGATACTGCTGGTACGAGCTGCTTCTCTAACACTAGAAACTGCTGGTGTGAACTGGTTCTCTAATACTAGGTACTGCTGGTGTGAGCTGGTTCTCTAACACTAGATGCTGCTGGTGTGAGCTGGTTCTCTAACACTAGATACTACTGGTACAAGCTGGTTCTCTAACACTAGATACTGCTGGTGTGAGCTGGTTCTCTAACACTAGATACTGCTGGTGTTGGCTGGTTCTCTAACATTTAGATGCTGCTGGTGTGAGCTGGTTCTCTAATACTAGATGCTGCTGGTGTTTCTTGGGCTCTGAGTCATTTTGAATATTTTTTTTTCCTGAATTCTCTCCATAGGTTTTTTTTTTTCTGCCTTGATTTAGCCACCCTGTCTCTATAGCTGCATTCAAATCTTTCTTGTCCTGAATATCCTAGAGCGAACTGAAGATTCTGGAGGACGCGGAGCCTCCTCACACCCACCCTGACCCCAGTTCTCAATTCCTTCTTCGCCCTCCATCTTTTTATCTATTAAATTTCCAGTAGCCCAGATGCCACCTCCTCTAGGAAATCTTCCTGGAATTCGGATAGTTAGTGGGTCCTCTGTGCTCCAAGCATGAACCTGTACTGTTACCCCTCTGCTGTGGTTTGGGTATAAAATTTCTCCTACAGGCTCATGTGTTTGAACACTTGTTTCCCAGCTGGTGGTGCTGTTTGGGAAGGTTGTGGAATCATTAGGAGGTGGAGCCTTGCTGGAGAAAGTGGGTTCCTGTGGGGGTGGAGGGTAGGCCTTGAGGTTTTATAGTCCCCCCTCCCCATCCTGTTTGTCCTTCTTCCTGGCTCAAGCTGTAATGTGATAGCTGGCTTTTCTTGCCCTGATGGAAGGTATCCCTCAAAACTGTGGGCTGAAAACAAACCCTCTCTTTCTTCAAGTTGCTTCTGGTCAGGTATTGTTCACAGCAACAAGAAAGTAATCTACCCTCTGGCTGCCATGGCTGAGAAGGAGCTCCCAGGAGGCGGGGTCATTTCGTTCATGTCTGCTATTACAGGTTCTGGCAGCACAGCAAAGGTGGATCCACCTGTTCGGTTAGGCACACAATGTGACCACCAACTTCCTTTCAGTTCTACCCTTGTCAGCCCATGAGGGGCATCAAGATGAGTGTTGTAGTGAGCCGTTCCTGTGAGGTAAGGGGGCGGGGGCGGCCCAGCCCCATTCCCAGGGCCAAGCCTTGCCACGCCCACCTACTGGAGGCAGCTCGGGCTTTTTCTTTGTTTGAGTGCCTGCTGAGAAGATGGCGCTGGCCTCTGTTCTTTACCTCCACGTGGTGTGCATTTCCAGAGAATTTATTATCTCCTTGTATGGAAATGGCTTAATGCCTGGCATGCTTCCGTGTATATGGACCAATTGTGAATGTATACGTATGTAATGCTGATAGGCTGTAGTTTGACTTAAAAA